>JBBBDQ010000243.1:747500-757500 GCA_037127315.1 Ascarosepion bandense
TACATGATCTGAACTGCCAAACCGGCGGAGGAGGACGGCGCCAGTCTTGCATGGGGTAATCAAAGTGAATCTTCACAGACCAAATATCCGACATCCCGATGCAACCGTCTCAATCCCTTTCGAGTCGCGAGGGAGGAGCTTCTCACCAGGAGCGGGTACCGACGACTAAGCTTCTCATAGTTTAATAGAGAGCAACAAGCTGTTAATGGCCTAAGTAAGAGTGGTACTATGTTATTTAATTAGATTTAACTGACAGCCACTATATACGTGCAGATAGATATGAACAGAATAAGATAGATAGATAGATAGATAGATAGATAGATAGATAGATAGATAGATAGATAATGAACAGACAAGGATAGATAGATAGATAGATAGATAGATAGATAGATAGATAATGAACAGACAAGGATAGATAGATAGATAGATAGATAGATAGATAGATAGATAGATAGATAGATAATGAACAGACAAGGATAGATAGATAGATAGATAGATAGATAGATAGATAGATAGATAGATAGATAATGAACAGACAAGGATAGATAGATAGATAGATAGATAGATAGATAGATAGATAGATAGATAGATAATGAACAGACAAGGATAGATAGATAGATAGATAGATAGATAGATAGATAGATAGATAGATAGATAGATAGATAGATAGAGTAATTAGTAAAAATGAAGGTTCATTTTTCCCTATTCAGATTTTCGCTGAGATTACGTCCACTATTTTATACATCTTGATTTTAAGTCCCGACAAAAAATACAACTTCGGGATACAAGGAATTGGTAAAAGATTGTGGTGCATACAACGACAGGCCGTTGTTTCGGATCACATCTTACATCATCTTGGAAGATGAATGTCACAGTCAGTGGCAAAGAGATACCATCTCTAAAAATAAGACACTGCGAAATTGGAATTTCAACTACAAAATATACCAACTTACTTGGAATACAAGTGTAAAACATTATGAATATTGAATCCAATGTTAATTGGAGGGCTCCCAGATGACGAAATGACGTTTGATATAATATTTTTGCAAAATTACACAAATGTTTTGTAGACTACCACAAAACGTACCTTCAACGTTGCCTTATAACGTTGCAAATACGTTTCCGATTTGACGTTATTTTAATAGAAAATAGGCAATGAATTCCTGAAAGATATTAGAAGCTGCTTTCATTATCTAAACTAGAGATTCTCTTCCAGAGTAGAGGACGGTTTCTCTGGTGGCGGTTCTCATCCAACCAGATCCAGTCCATCTGTTCTCACTTACTCCTAGGACATGGAGGTTGAATCGTCTCATCTCTGATGTTACTTGTGTCAGTTTGCCCGTCTCGTGCATTGTTCTTACATTCCAATGACCTAGTCTGATCTTGGTTTTGGTGGTGTTCAGGTCCTCCCTTCTCCTACTGTTAACATCCTCGCGGCTTTAACCACCAGCATTCATACAAGCTTCACTGGACTTGGAAGGCCCCTCCCACACAGAAGTACAGTTTTTCTCTGTTACTGTTTCAGTAACAAAATTTATGGGGCAGGGTTGCCCTGCGGCCAACCCTCAAACCTGGAGGACCGGTGGACCACTCTATATATATTCATCAGAATAACTGGAAAACGTGAGTCAAGTCATGGATGATACGAAGTGGTATCAATTTCTAATAAACAAAAGTGAGATTTCGGAGGGTTTTTTTTTTTTTTGGTTTTTTTAGCAGTTTTGTGCAAATTGGTATTTGAATTAATTTAGTTTTGAATTAATTGATGTGTTATCTAATTTTAATACCATGAGGTCATCGGTTTAACTGTTTTCATTTAATTTTTAAAAACTTTTTCGTGTCATTTATCTTAGCTTGAGGAAGTACTAGTTATTTCTAGAATGGGGATATTGTAAAACCAATAACAGCTCTTGTACATAAATATTTGTTACAAAATAAAATCCTTGCATATGAGAAAGAGAGAGAGGGAGAAAAAGAGAGAGAGAGGGAGAAATATATAACTTCTAAAACACCTGCATTCGGACAGGAAATGATTTCAGCAGATATATAAAAATAGAAAGGGGTATAACACAAGGATGTGTCTTCTCACCAGATCTATTCAACCTATACAGCGAGACAGTCTTGAGAGATCTAGAAGTCCTGTCAGGATTCGTCATTGGCGGCCGCAATTTGAACAATATAAGCTACGCAGATGATACAGTGCTGACAGCAGACACTGAAAGAAACTGATCTTCTATAAAATGTAGCTAAAGAAAGTGAAAAGAAAGGACTAAATATAAACTACAAGAACATTAAATGCTTGGTCATCAGTAAAAAGAGGAGGCCAAAATGCCAAAATAATAATCGGGAGTACTGCAATCAACCAGATACAGAATTTTAAATACTTGGGACGTGTTCTAACGGCGGAAGAAAAATGCGACACTGGGATGCGAAGGCGTATTTGCATGCCAAAGGATGCATTCCAAAGGCCGAGTAGAATATTGAGAATCAGGAAAATTTCGTTGAAGAAGAGAGAACTGGATTGTTATATGATATCTGTTCTTCACTATAGCAACAAATGAAAGATCAAGGAAAAACTTGAAGCAACTGCAATCAAGTTCTACAGGAGGATGCTGAGGATAGCCCAAACTGAACATATGAATAGCGACGAGGTTTTGGAGAGAATGGAAATTTAAAAAAAACTGATACTTAACATCAGGAAAAGACAGCTGAAGTTTCTAGAACATATAATGAGGAAAGAGAGCTTAGAGAATCTGAGATTGACAGGACAGATAGAGGGAAAGAAAGACAGTGAAAAGCAACGCATGACATACTTGGTGGGCTTGATCAAATGGGTGGCAGAGCAGGGTTTGGGAGGGGTAATAAGAGAGAGGGTGATAAGAGCTACAAGAGATAAGGAGATGTGTAAAGCCATGATCACCTACATCCTGAAGGAACACGGTACATAGAAGAAGATATGCATCATATAAATATTTATTGCATATTCTTGAGGGATTTTTCTTTTTCTCCTTTTCATTATTACTTGACTGAGAATCCTTTATCCGAAAATCTTGGGACCGGAAGTGCTTCGATTTTCAATTTTTTTTTTTTTTTTTTAGGGAAGATTTTGGAATACAAACTATTTTATTTGTATAGAGCATCTGTAAAACGATCGAAATCATCATTTTTTTTTTTTTTTTTTTGCTCTGTGCACTAAACAATCTCATCAAGGATGAAGGCGAGGCTTGAGGCAGCAGAAATGTGGTTTTATAGAAGGATACTGAGGATACCATGGACAGACTGTTGGAAAGGATGCAAACGAGAAGAAAACTGATAATAAATATCCGAAAGAGACAAATGAGGTTCCTGAGACACGTAATGAGGAAAGAAGGCCTGCAGAACTTGATACTCACAGGTCGAATAAATGGAAGGAGAGACAGGGGAAAGCAGTGCGAGATGTACTTGATAGGTCTGAGCAAATGGTTGATGAAGCGAGGCTTAGAAGTGATACCAAGAGAAAAATTATTGAGAACGACAAGAGACAGAGCCAAGTGGAAGTACATGATCGCCTACGTCCTGAAGAGACACGGCACAAGAAGAAGAAGAAGCAGTGTTTTTTCTATTTTTTATTCATTTCTGCTTAACACTTTCAACATAAAACTTAACCATTTCTCTTTCTGTTTCCTTGAGGAGGTTATTCCAACGCCCAATTCTAGTCAGATTCTTCACATTTTGCAGTTTTTTCAACAATTTGACTTTCCTTGATATTGATAGGCATAAAGGCTTTCTTTTTTTACTTTTCACTAGCAATAATCTGCAGGAGTTTTCGACATTTTGAATTATATCTTTACTGGGCACGAAACGCGTGGTAAGTAATCCACAAAGGTGTTGCTGTGACGACTGCTAACAAAAAACTGGTGCTAATGTAGGCTATATAACTGGGCTGGCGATCACCCACCCAGTGTAGATGAGGGAAGCAGACGTCTTAGGATGACTGTTCTATAACACTGTCAGCCCTCTGCCTTCGGGTAGAGGGCGCTCTCTGCTTCCGAGCAGAGAGCACAAACCCAGTCGTGGTTCCGCCGAAGGGTAGAACCACGACTCGGTAAAAATAGACAGACATATTTTTGGCCCGGCTATATGGCTGGGAATTCCCACATTAAAATGACCATGTGTCACATCCGGCCTTGCGTGGGAAGGCTAGTAAATACAGTAGATGAGGTTACTTATAAAAGCTGTATATCACCTAGGAACCTCCCCAAGCCTTTCTGGAATTTTCTATTTATGTCAATTCATGACAGCAACTGAAAAACTTTCGGATTTTGGAGGTTTTTGGAATTGGTCATTTCGGATAAAGGATTCTCAACCTGTACTATTATTGCTATCGTTACTATTATTATTATTGTAATTATTATGAAATTTTCTTTTAAACCTGCATTCCTTTTACAAACGCATGCCAGGTGATAACCAATGACCTTGAGTAAGCGAAAGATGTGATATTTTTTAACACTTAATTTAACAAAAACCTGCTATTAACAAAAAAATTAAGATCTTCGCTAGATATTAGCAAGGGCTTATTAGAACGATTTTATTTTCTTGGGGAGATAGTGCACCAGGGATTTTGTTGATTTGTTGTTGAGTTCCTTTCTTTGCCAGACCCAAAGCTCCAACCACAACAGGAATATTTTTTATTTTTAAACGCTCTTTATTTTCTATTTCCATCTCCAGGTCTTTGTATTTGCTTTGTTAATTAAAAAGCTTCACAGAAATGTTTTGCAATCATGTCAATCAGCGAGCAAGCTTCTTCTTTTCTGTCTTTGATGTCTAGACGATTTGCATGTATTGTTAGATTTGTGTTGATAGGAAAATCCCAGAGGATAGCAACATCTGTTCCCTCGACTACATATTCAAGATGATAACCATACCAGTTTGCAGCTGTTTTTATCCCATGGTGATGATTGATCTTCCAATGCAAATATTGACATTCGCTGTCATGGCGGTTTTTGTACTGATTGGGTGTGAGTATTGAGCATCCTGAGATAAGGTGATCAATAGTTTCAATCTACATATTGGGCCTGTAGATGCTACTAATGTTAGGTATTAGCTTGGTAGTTGCAAGCCCTGATTCTGTGCAGCAAGATTAAATCCTTCAGTCAAGCACATATACAAATCTACCATCCGCCCGTGTATTGAATATTGCTGCCATATCTGGTCGGGTGCCCCTGCTGCTCTCCTTGGGTTTCTTGACAAAATACAAAGGAGGATCTGTAACGTGGTTGATACTGACTTGGCAGACCGGCTGCAACCACTCTCTCACCGGCGTGATGTGGCTTCCCTGTGCCTCTTCTACAAGTACTTTCATGGCTTCTGCTCCGATGAGCTTAGATCACTGGTGCCGCCTAAGCACGAATTTACACGAGATACTAGATTAGCAACTAGGTCCCACCCTTTTACAGTTAAACAAATAAGATGTAACCGTAAATTCTACTCCAACAGCTTCTTTTCTCGCGGTTCCCGCCTGTGGAACTCCCTTCCACAAGTCTGCTTTCCCGACAGTTACAATCTCCAGGTGTTTAAATGTAGGGTCAATAGACTATCACACTAACTCCCAACTATTCTCAGAACACTCTCATCTACCCAACCCTCACTCTCGGTATCCTTACCCGCCTATCACCCACCCTCTGACATTTCCTATATTTAATCATCCTTTCTTCACTCTACGTAGCCCCCTGCGCAGTAGTGGCCGTGACATGCCTTGCTCGGGGTGAAACGCTTATAAAAAAAAAAAACCCCTTAAGTCTTGAAATCCTTAGCCACTGTTAGGTTGCAAATTGATCTACAACAGTATTTTCGCTGCACAAACTTTCTCCATTTTTCCCGCAACTAAAAGATTACGTCTTCCCTGAATTACAATGGTTTCTCGGCAAAGAGTTCATTAAAGTATTTTTTATTTAATCCAAACTTTTTTTTTATATTACCATTGAAATTATTTTGCAAGTACATGAATAAATGAAAATCTGAAGGACCAATGTCTGCAGAATATGGCTGATGGGGTAACACATCCCAGACAAACCGCAACAAATTTTGCCGTGTCGCCAAAGAAACGTGCAGTCTGGCAATATTTGATGGAAAACAACACCCTTCTTGTTCGACAATTCTGGGCGTTTTTCTTGAATTGCTGCCTTTAATTTGTCCAGTTCAGAGCAGTATTTTTTCGAATTAATTGACTAGTTACTTAGCAGAAGCTCATAATACAGGAATCCTTTTCAATCCCATCAGATGCAAAGCATGATTTTCTAAGATGAAGACCTGCTTTTGTCGCTTACTCCATGATCTTTTTCGCTTAACATTGTTGCAAACGATCCATTTCTCATTAATTTGCTTAAAAAGGGTGCATTTTCATTGCGTTTATACAGCATATCACAGATAGAAATGCGATCCAAAAGTTTCTTTTCCCTCAGATCATGTGGTACCCAAACACCGTAGTGATTTGACCACCCAAGATTCACTAAGTGCTCATGGATGGTAGATTTAGATAAATTTACCGTAATACCCGCGTTGTGTAACGCAGGTTATTTTTAATCAGTGTCTTGATTTTGTTGTCATCTGTCGTGGTGGTCTATCTGAGCGTTCAGTACTATCAGCTAAAGCACCTTTACCGTACACAGCACACATACACACTATATATATATATATATATATATATATATATATATATTTGCATTTTTCCCTTTACAGTAATAAAAGAAAAAACATCAAGTGTCTAAAATGCATTTTATACTTTTCAATTTTTATAAAGATGAAAAATTGACACGAATTAAATTATTTTTTGAACTTTTTGGCGGATCTGAAGCAGACTACCACCACGTTTAATTTCGTTGTTTATTATTTTTTTTTTCAGCGCATTCCTATCGATTGTTACTTAAACTTTCCGATTATCAAAAAGAAATTTTGAAAAATTACACTATTTAAACAAATTTGTGACGGGGTCATTTTCTCATACAACGTTAAAGTAAATCGATCCTCCATTTTCAATCCACTCGCGTTGGGGTCGCTTTGTTTATGTTAATTTCGTTGTTTGTTTGTTTTTGTTTTACTTTTTTCAGCGCAGTTCTATTGATTGTTACTGTTTAGAAAAATTGCGATATTTAAACAAATTTGGTGGGGATCAGTTTCTCATACAATGTTAAAGTAAACGGATCTTTCATTTTCAATCCACTATAAGGTTGTCTGAGAAACTGGTCCCCGCACCCCATAAGATTGTTTAAATATTGAATTTTTTGCAAATTTTTTTGTCATTCGTAAAGTTTAAGCTGTAAAAGATAATATTGCACTGAAAAAATTCCAAAAAATTTGATAATGAACAAATTTACAGATGGCGGTTATGTTGTACCGGCGACTGGTTTCAAAATAAAATGTTTAAATATTGGAATTTTTCAATTTTTTTTTTTTTTTGTCAATCGTAAAGCTAAGGGGGTAATCGTTAGGACTGCGCTGAAAAAAGTAAAAAAAAAAAAAGAAAAACAACGAAATTAAAAGTGGTGGTAGTCTGCTTCAGGTCCACCATTATTTTTTCTTTCTCAAGCGATAATTTGAAGTATTAATCGGAAATGTAACTATCGATAAATTTCACGTGTTCTAACTTGTTGAAAAATCAACGACTAAAAATCAGCATTAACTTTCTGGACAACCCAATACTTAAACACTATTTTTAAGATTCTCTTGCAAATTCATGGACCTTTTTATACAGAATAAAGCTTTTTACTTTTTTCATGCTCTATTACCAGTAACATCCAATCTTTTATAACTGCAAAATACTTTTAAAAAATCTATTACTTCTCATATAGTTGCATGATACTTATAAAATCCCACTGTTTATTATTATTATTATTATTATTATTATTATTATTATTATTATATGACCACAGATAATTACTCCGCAACTTGCATGTTCCCATTTATATCATCATTGTTATTATTATGATAGCTATTATTATTTAATACTTTTCTTCTGATATTCTCGCATATACGTTCTTATTAATACACTAGGACAAGGCACATGGAAGATGAATGAGACAAAATAAAAAATATTTTTCAACCATAAACCTTCTCACTTATAGTTGGTGTCTTTTGATCGGAGTGAGAAACAGACCCTTCTGAGGGAAAAGGGTGAGAAAGAGGCAATAAAATCCTTTATCATGTGCTGCGACTAAAAAAATGAATGATTCTTGGACAAAGATCATTAACGTTTGCTGGATTTAAAATTTAGCTTAATTAAAAAAAAAGAAGCAAACTATTCAATATCAAAGACTGACGACTGTTGTTAGGGTAAACGGATATTTTGTGATTTCTCCAAAACTTTATTGTGCTTCCACATGTTTTTTCTTCTTCTATGTGCCATATCTTTTCAGGACGTAGGCGATCATGGACTTCCGCATCTTCCTATTTCTTGTAGCTCTTAACGAACTTTGTCTTGTTACTCTTCCCAAAACCTGCTCTGCCATCCATTTGATCAAGCCCATCAAGTATTTCATGCGTTGCTTTCCCCTGTCTCTATTTGCTATCTGCCTTGTGAGTATCAGTACCTCCTTCCTCCTTACCTGTCCCAGAAACTTCAGCCGTCTTTTCCTGATGTTAAGTATATTTCCTCGTCGTTGCTTACATGTTCGGTCCTATGCGATTAAATCAAAAACATAAAATTTATACAAAAATAACTGTCATATATATATATATATATATATCCTTGTGAGTGTGTGAGAAAGTTAAGCAACAAAAATGTCTACAAATTAGGGAGATACTAACAAGGGGCTTAACTTGACGTCAGCCTGCATTTTACAAACAAACTTTGAACATTACCCGTGCTTCTCATGTTCCTTAAGTGTCAACCTATTTCAACACAGAAGCGAAATCACGGGTTGCCAAATTTTGACTGCTAACTCTGACCTTTGTCAGCTTTCCAATTTGATGCGCTTTTATTTATGCCCGGAGCACAAGTAAATATCAATTGTGGCCAAAACATTGGAATACTTATCAAATGTAACCCTTATTCACGTACACATCCACAAAACTTAATCAGGTCTGATAGGCGGCCTCTTTTATTGAGCCCCGACTAAGAGTCAAAATTACTAGTAAAAGAGAAGTCCATTGAGGCGCCCTATCTGAATCGAATTTAGTAAGGAAACATGTAGATTTACAAAAAATACAAATACATTCAATGAAATTATTTAACAGTAGTTAGCAACTAAGTTTTATATTAATTCTAACATATTCTGTTTGTAGATATTAATTCAGTACTATTCACTTCTATGCGAAAAAGGGCTGAATAACGTATAGAAAATTGTGTTGCGCCAATCTTCCTGATAATGAGAGCCTGCTTGCCTTAAAATTTTACATTCTAAATCCTGATATTTTGATCGAGTTTTGAACAAGTCGAGGACTCCCTTGTGTGTAAAAAAAATATATTAAATGATGTAAAAATATTACCCATTGTACTTAAACAGTGCATTAACTCACATGTTAAAACATTCCGACAAAGTATATACAAATTTTAGAAAAAGTCCAACTCGAAAATGCATGAAGAACAAATTATAAAGGAAAACAAAGATATCCAAGTATACGTTCAAACCAGAATAAATAAAAGAATATATAATATAATATATAAACATATATGTTCATTCAATAAAACTGCCTTCGGCCTCAAGGACCGCCCGGAAGCGAGTGAATACTCTAATCAGGATCTTGTTAGTCATCACGTCTGCGATGGCAGCCTTCAATGAGCAGTTGGTTGTTCTTCGTCTCGATTACACCTCAGGCATTCAAGCGAGGAGAGTTCGACATGAGCATGAAAAAAATACGTGGGTCAGGTGAGCCTTGTGAAAAGAAGCAAGATCTTGCTGAAACACCTACGGCCGCATCTTTGATTTCTGGCCTCGAGGACACTGAGAACCCTACGAACCATCACAGACAGTATGAGCTTGGTGTGTCTCCATGGAACACGTTCAAAATTCTTTCTGGATACTCT
>JBBBDQ010000243.1:762500-942500 GCA_037127315.1 Ascarosepion bandense
GTAAACGACCAAAGACACGAAGATGACCGAAGAGTATAAAGGTCGCAAAGTTGCTAGTATAACAACCAAGAATAGCATATGATAAAAAATAAATAGTACAACCTGTTATATATATATATATATTAAACAGTACATATATATTTCTATTATTATGTAGAAATTCACTTTCATCATGTTTAGACTTTATTACTATTCTAATCATCGCTTTTAAAAAAAAATAAATGTTGCTGCGGAGTAATCAATAAAAGCGATATCATGGGAAAAAAACATCCTTATAAAGATTTTGCAGACACGAAAGCCCATGTTTACTGATGTCTTTTTTTTTAGCATTCGTTACACCTTCCTGAGGCGACGAGATTTGTTAAAATTGAAAAATATCGATTTTTTTTATTATTTCTCATGTATGAACAGGAGCCCCTTCGAAAATGAATACAAAATAAAATATAAAACACAATAATTATAAATACAAGACCTATAAATACAGTATCAAATACAGAGCTTATAAATACAGTGTCAAGTCGATTCCTGATTTCTTAAGTTTTCTTAAGTTCTTATCCACCAGTTTCCGTACGACCACCTAAATCAGCAAAGTTGAACCTGGTCAATACCTAAATGAATGGCGCTTTGGAATATGCTGTAATCTTGAATGTGCGAGTGGTGTAACAGATAATTGCTCGAAATTGTTAATCGGAGGGCCGAGTTCCAATTCGCTTTCGGTTCGCTGTATTCACTTATGCGCAAATACCCTTGGGAAATGTATGAATTGACCTCTTCTCTCTCTAGCTATGGGTTAATTAGTGAGATTTATATCACTAAGCCATTATTATCTCAGAAACTTTCTTACAATCTAAAATTATCTTCTGTCTTTAAATAACCTGCAAAGGGTTGATAAGAAAAAGAATCAGTCCAATTAAAGTGTGACCTGTACTTTGTATTTTTTCATTTTTACGTGCGGACTTGTCAATTTAAGTAGTCCTAAATTTTAAAACAAAAATAATGTATGAATATATGAATTATGTTTTCATATACGGTATGTACCAGAATAAAAAAATATCTGGTGCGGAGTTTTGTATCATTCATGTGTAATTTATAAGCAATTTCATTTATTTGTATCAATTAGATAATCACTGAGTCCAATGATTCTACACTAAACGGCTTCTTGGGCATTTGATTGGCATTACTAAGTCTAGAATTATGTGCAATGTTAATTTACTTTCCATAAATGCGTGTACAACCAGCAGCAAAACCCCTCATTTTCTCTGTCAGCCAATCCCACCAATCATCCTTAAGCGGCTAAAGATATCCAAGTCCAGGATTTAGACTGACATCGAAAAATCTTTTTAAAGAGATCGTTTTTGTACTTTCATGCAGGGAGTAAAATAAAGGATCGCATTATAATGCGAATACGCGATAAAGTAATAATAAGAACGGTTCGATAATATTAAGAAAGGGATCTTTTTCTGATAATTCAACCCAAAATAAAATAATTGATATTTACTAAAATCTACACCAAATTCTCCCAGGATGAGCCCTTCTATTGCACTGCATTTGGGTTGACCTTTGCGTTCGTCTTAAATGTACAGTACTATATGTGTGTGTGTATTTAGGCAGCAAATTTTCTTTTAGACATGTCAGATGAAATAAATTGCAAACATTATGTCTGCTTATTTTTAATAAAATCTGTTCATATTCACAGATAATCTTTCGCGTATTATAATTGAAAGATGTAAGAAATAAGTTGTAACTTTGACAGATGTTTTATTATTAATTTCTCGATGTTCTCATGTCCTTTCAACCACCTTTCGAGATCATCTTCAGGGGTGTGAGTTGTGGTAACAAAAAATAACCGCAAAACTGTGTTGCTAAAAATTACAGCAAATTTTCTTCCTACTTCAAATGTAACAGTTGACAAATTGCTTAACATTCATTAGAACGTGAAAATTATCCAAAATTGATTTTTTATGTTGTAATGTCATGGTCATGCATGTGTTAAAGCAAGAAAAAACTTGCTTTTATAAACATTTTAGAATGAATACTGTATGAATGCAACTATGAATACTCTAGAAATTTTCTAAAATGTTTAAAAGAATAAAATCTGTCAAAGTTACGGCTCATTTCTTATATTTTTCAATTATAATACGCGAAAGATTATTCGAAAGATTATTTTACGAATTGGATTCCCAAAGACCGTCATAGAAGCATTGTGCCGATAGGATAAGTGGAATTGTAAAAGCTACCTTTTTGGTAAGTTTGAATTACTTTTGCAGTAATTTCCTTCTTCAGACATATGGCTAGGCCGTTGACTTTCAGGAATAGACTGAATGGCATCTGGGAAAAGTCCAGATGACACCTGGAAAGACAGGGGACACTGGGAAAGACCAGATGATCTCACCGGGCTAGCAACCCAGAGTTCATTTTAATATTGCTAAACGAAAGCTTAAAGGAAAATGCCCTCAGGGTTCACCGAAAGGGAGGGAGAATGATGAACCCAAACGGATTACCCGACAACGATTTGGAACTGGAAATGGACTAACGAATAGAGAAAACTCTATGGAATTTCCATGTGTCTGCGGTCGGAAATTCAGGTCCCAGAAAGGAGCTAAGATTCACCGGACTAAGATGGGTTGTGATTCCCAAATAACAGTTCAGGAGCAGCGCTCTGTATACTCAGATAAGACGTCGGAAAACCTAAGCCAGGATGCATACCACAGTGCCAAGGATATCCACGCTGTTGAACCAGAGTTTAGGTCACAACCCAGATTACCAAGAATCAAATTTCCATCAGCATCCAACTCGGAAGCCTGGATTATGCTTGATACCATCATAATCAATAAGCTTCGTAAACATCTAGGAAATAAGGAGTATAACGAAAGGTTAATTAAAAGTAGCGAAATCATCTATGACGTTTGTAGGGAAATCTACGGCGTAAAAGAATCAAAAGAAAAATCACCAGCAAAGAAGAACAGACGGCAAAGATTGATGCTGGATCTTAGAAATAAGAAAAGACATTTGAAAAAACTAATCAGTACAGCTAATAGTGAAGAAAAAGAAGGTCTGATGAGTATTTGGCACGACCTGAAACAAAAACATAACGCTCTTAGCAGAGCAGAAAATTTAAGAAAAAGACGAGTGAAGAGGAAAAAAGAACAAGAGCGTTTCTTTCGAGAACCGTTTAAATATGCAAGGAACATATTTGATCAACCTAGATCAGGAGTACTCAAAGTGGAACAAAATGTTCTAGAAGAACATTTAAGAAATACGTACTCTGATCGAAATAAACATAAACCATTAGACCATAATGATAATTTATTTCAGCCGATTGAACCAAATATCAAATTTGATTCAAAACCGCCCACACGTGAAGAAATAAAACGAATAATATTCAAAACTAGAAATAAATCTTCACCTGGACCAAATGGAATACCTTTTCTTCTATATAAAAAATGTCCAAGCGTTCTTAAATGGCTACATACAAATATACATATTGCCTGGAGAAAACGCCATATTAGCAGTCAATGGATGATAGCAGATGGGGTTTATATACCAAAAGAAAAGAACTCTAAGGACATTAAACAATTTCGTCCAATTTCGCTGCTCAATGTAGAAGGAAAGATATTTTTCACAGTTTTGGCCTCACGAATAACCAGATATCTCCTTGCAAATGATTATATCGACACTTCTGTACAAAAGGGCGGTGTCCCAGGAATAGCTGGTTGTTTGGAACACGGAAACATGATCTGGGAGGCAATAAAAAGAGCAAAAACAAATAAGAAAAATTTGGATGTGATTTGGTTGGATCTTGCTAATGCGTATGGATCGGTACCCCACCAAATGATAAAATTAGCATTAAAATTATTCCATATTCCAGAGGAAATATCGAATATGCTAGGAGCCTATTTTGATGGTTTTCTCATGCGCTTTACAACGAAGGAGTACACCACTAAATGGAATAAACTAGAAGTTGGCATTGCAATGGGTTGTACGGTATCACCCATACTTTTTGTTCTAGCAATGCAACTGATTCTGAAAGCCGCAGAAAACAAGGCTGCTTTTGTAGAGCTAGGTGGGGGTGTTCAAATACCACCAATAAAAGCGTTTATGGACGATACTACGATCCTTTCGAGTAAGGAAGATTCGACGCGCAAACTGTTAAGCTTATTGGACAATTTGATAGGTTGGTGCAGAATGGCATTCAAACCTAACAAATCTAGAAGTCTTTCTCTTAGGAAAGGAAAACTAAAAGAAAATATAAATTTCGAAGTAGGGAAACAAAGAATACCTACTGTGACAGAGAAAGCAGTTAAAAGTTTGGGCCGTTGGTATGATCACCAAATAAATGATTCCAACCAAATTAAGGAAACATGTCAGGCTTTAAAAGAGGGTCTTAATAAAATCAATTTGTGTCCGCTCCAAGGAAAATACAAGGTGTGGTGTCTTCAACACGTATTTATTCCTATGCTTTTGTGGCCCCTTCTTGTGTATGAATTTGGCATAAATCAAGTAGAGACAATGGAGAGAGTAATAAATAAATATATTCGAAAATGGTTGGGTTTACCTCCAGGTCTCTCTGATATTGCGTTGTATTGTAGACAGGCAAAATTAAAACTGCCGTTTAAGTCAATTGTAGAAGAATTCAAATCCGATAAAATCAGGCTACAATTGATGTTAGATGACTCAAAGGATAAAGTAGTTAGATCGTTAAATCCTACTTTAAAAACAGGCAGAAAGTGGAAGGTCAGAGACACAATAAAAAGTGCTAACGACCATCTAGCCTTCAAAGAAGTCATTGGATACACTCAAGCTGGAACTCAAGGGTTAGGAAGAATTGAGAACCAGTGGTGGTCGAAAACGTCTGGGAAGGATCGCCGAAACATGGTCATCCAGGATGTAAGGAACGACGAGGATGATAAAAGACTCTTAAAAGGTGTTCAACAATCGCAACAAGGCCAATGGACAAACTGGGAGCAAGCCCTACAGAAATCTCTTAATTGGCAAGATATTTGGCAAATGGCTCCTATTAGGTTGAATTTTTTGATACGGTCTACGTATGATATGCTTTCGACTAAAAACAACCTAGTGAAATGGAAAAAAGAAAATGATCCAACTTGTCCCTTGTGCAAAGAAAAACCTCAGACATTAGAACATGTCCTTAGTTCCTGTAAGACAGCTCTGGCCAATGGAAGATATACATGGAGACATAATAATGTTTTGGATGAGTTGGTCAGAGTCATAAAAAAGTATATGAAGCCTGATTCTTCGAAGTCAACCCAAAAATTTGTTACAAAAGGAGGAAGAATTTATGCCTCTTCTAAACAGCCCAAAAACTTAGCTACACTTGGACAAAACCTTCTTAAATCTGGTAACGATTGGGAAGTCTCTGCAGACCTTAAAGGCTGGAGTATCAATTACCCAAAAATAATCTCAAAAAAGGGTTTTCGACCAGATATTGTTCTGTTCTCAAATAAGAACATTATTTTAGTGGAATTAACAATTCCTTATGAAAGCCGAATGGAACAGAGCCATGATTTTAAAGAAAGTAAATACGACGATTTAAAATCACAGCTGGAAAGAGAAGGTTATAGTGTAAGCATTAAGGCCGTGGAAATTGGAGCAAGAGGATTTGCGTCAAGCACCCTGTACAAATTTTTGGGTGAAATAGGAATAAAAGGCCGTAACAGAGCCCGCAGTATAAAGAAATTAATAGAGTTAGCAGAAAATGGTTCCATGTGGATTTGGAAAAAGAGAGACGCGACGTGGAATATATCGTAATAGAACAATATGCTAACTTTGTCGCGTAAACGTGGAGAAAACGTGAAAATATTTTTCTCTTTAACCGTTTATTTTAAAATCATTTTTGCTTTTCGTTGAAACGGTTGGTAAAATACAATGGGGCCTCACATCAGTGAGGGGGGCCGGTGTGCAATGAAAACCGTAGAGAGGAAGGCCCCGAAACGGTGCACATTCTCTCCTGATGACCCCAAGAGTAATAGATTATTTGAACTTTTACGAATTGGATTCCCAAAGACCGTCATAGAAGCATTGTGCCGATAGGATAAGTGGAATTGTAAAAGCTACCTTTTTGGTAAGTTTGAATTACTTTTGCAGTAATTTCCTTCTTCGTGAGTATGAACGTATTTTATTAAAAATAAGCAATGTCTGCAATATATTCAATCTGACATATATATATATATATATATATATATTCGTTGGATTTGACAGGAGCGACCGCTTTTCTGTTTTGAAATATTTTATGCGCCTTTTAAAAATGATCTAATGCACTTCAATTCTCATCTTAACAACAACAAAATAATCCGGAATAATCATCGGAGTCTACTTAAGACCACTCAGAATTTACAACCCTCAGTATTTATATGAAGAGAAGAAATACATTGAAAACACTTTCAACCTTCTTTAATACTCTATGTCATCGTCAATGCGAAACAAAAGGATTATAAAATATTTAAAAAATAGAAAAGCAATCCCTCCTCACACACACACACATAAACATAATATATATATATATATATATATATATATATATATATATATATTACTGGCGTTACTGAAACAGTGTTCAATGTAATATAACAGAGCTATTAAGTATATATATTAATAAAGATACATATCCTACGCCTATAACACGACTCTGAGTTTCATGCATTATGCAATCATCAGGTGCATATTTTGAACTGACTGTTCCGATATTTTAATTTCTGATTTGCGCGAGGTTAGCGTAGTTATATATTATAATACTGGCATTATATTTGTTTATTGTTAATTTTATTTAAACTAAAAATTAAAAAAAACTCAAATGCTGATATAATAGGGAGAATATTTTTAAGGTAGAGGGGATAGTATTTATGCATATGTACCTCAGCTGTTAATGTGTCGCATACTAACTTCAAGCGACTTGCCCTAGACAACAATAACTGGAAATATTTCTGCCAAAGTTGCATCAGAAATTTTGAAACCAGTCGTATTGACCGGCGAAGTGACGGAAGACAACGGCTAAAAGAGTCAGCAAATGTTCCTGTTTCTATGTATTGAGATTCTTGCTATTGTACAATATGTGGACTTATATACAGGTCACTAGCGGGACTGAAGTACGACACAAACATAAAAACTGAAGTGAAGTTGTCGGATCCTCATACGTCGAAGTATACCCTCGCATCGCTTGATGTCAAAAATCTATTTACTAACGTACCTGTTGCTGAAACTTTTAACATAATAATTAACTCTGTATATATAAACATATGAACACGTGTATTTCCACACAGCTACATTCACTCATTGTACATATACACACGCGACAATCACGTGATAATCTTGCTTTCCCGCTTGTTTATGGGATGTATATATAGCAGACACGTGGTACACCGAGGGATAGTTACAGCAGAACCAGAGAACACAAAGCAAGGCAGTTCACAGCTGCCCCCAATATCAGCATGCTATTGCGGGGTTAACGTTTTTCAATATGAAGCAATTCACTCACACACCCGCACTAATTGCATGACGCAAGTAGATGCCTTTTTATTTCTTTAAATAACACTTATACATTTTCACCAATCTTCTATCAAAATTATTCCTAACATAACTTACATATGACACTGATAAATCTTCCAGCGACAAAGAACTTTACAACTTACCTCTATTGCTGTAACACAATCTTATGCAGAAAATTGTAAACATTTTAATCAGACACATTTAACGTCTGTACAATGTAATTCTTGTTATTTGTTAATACATTTTATATAATTATAACTAATGCTTTGACCAATGTTCCATTTGCTAATTTCCTGAATGATTTCAACTGTATAAAATAATTGTTGGAATGCAGGAATTTAGTTAGGAAGTTCTTTGGAAAATGGCCTTGTGCCATGTAAAATTCAAACCTAAATTTCTATGCATATGAGGCCCCAACAAACATAATTCAATCCCACCCTCATCTATCAATTCCAATATTCTAAAAAAAAAAAAAAAAAAAAAGACTCTTACCTGCCTCCACTCCATTACTAAAGTACCTTTTTACGACCACCATGGCAATATTTAAACGCAACCTAATGGTGTAAGTATGGGAAACCTCTCTTAGTCCGTGCTTCTCAAACTTTTATATGTCCCACGTTGAAAACAGTTTTTAAAAAAATTACTAAACCAAAAATATATGTTCGATACGTTGATGATATTTTCCTTTTAGCTGACAATCGATAATCTTAAAACTACTTTTGAAAAAAAAAACTCTGTTTTCAACTTCACATATGAGCTTAGCCAAAAAAATAAACTCCCATTTCTGGATGTTCTTCTAGTAGATTCTAGTAATAATACTTTCACTACCTCAGTATATAAAATCCCCATGAGTAAAAATTATTACCACTTTAATTTTATTAGTCAATATCCTTTTCGATTGGCGTTATTAAAAATTTCCTCACGTTATTAAAAGTTCATCTTCCCAACCGCCTTTCTTCAAAGAACTCCACAATTTGAAACAAACGCTTGTCAACAACGGCTTTCCAGATTATTTACTTGATTACCATATCAAACTTTTTCTTCGTAACGTAACCAACGGCAACCACAAACACGTAGACAAAAACAACATTAATATTTTTTTTTTACAAAAATCAAATGAATAACTACAGGCAAGATTCACTTCGCAATATCATTCGAAATTATACAACACAGACTAATTCAAAAAATAAAAATTAATTATCTATTTTAAAAAATTAAAAACTGCCAACCTCATTATCAATAATCATAATTCACCTGCTAAATCTAAACTGCAGAGAATCAGTGTCGTTTACGAATTTATATGTCCTTTGAAGAACCGTGTTCCTCAACTATCCAAATCTGTAAACAACTACATTGACTACACTACCACAATATTGACAATAAGATTGACATTACACCTTTCCCACAACAGTTCCATCCGATCTCATTTAAACACACATCGAGATCTTCCAGGACCTATCCGTGATATATTTGTTGATAATACATACATAATAGCATCATTCACATACAAAAAAAGATTAAAAATAATGGAGGCATTACTAATAAAAAAAAAAGGAGAAATCCTACACTTAATAACATCAGTTATGAACATGGTAACAATGTGCTTACCATGTTTGGAATTTAACATACACAAGACTATATACATAAACTTCACACATGTTTATTTACAAGTTAAAGAATATTAATTCTTGATAATGGCTAAAAATATAGCCAAAAGCGCTTGAAAGTACATCTTTGGAAATTTTTTATATAATTTGAGTTCTGAAAAGAAAACAATTATACGAACAAAAATAACTTAATGATTATACCTTGTCTGTCATTTTAATGAAACCTGTATAAAAGAGAGATTGTTGCCCAAATACACAATATATATATATATATATATATATATAGTTTATCTTTGTCATCTAAAACGATGGCATGTAACAGATGTTCAAAAAGTGAACCCTCGAGACTGCCACCTGCCATTGCAAGTGCAAGAATAAATAAGTATAGCTACCATTTTTGTATTGGCAACATCAGAAGTAACAGACAGTACAGACAAAAAGTATATTACATTTCGTTTATTATATATGTGGATTCTTATTTTATTAAAAAAAGTTACTAGTCTTTCAGGGGTTTTATTTACATATGTTTCTTTTATGTAATGTGTTCCTACAAGGCGTGGGAGATAATGGCTCTGCACAACTTTGTATACTTCGGAGCTCTCTGTAATATTTGTTCTCGTACTATCCCTTAAAGTCCTTGTTCTAACATCCATTTACATCTAGGAAGATTACTTGCTGTTTTCAACAATTTATGAAAAAAAAATGGCAAACTTCTCAGAAAGTAAGGTTTGCCCTTTTTTCGTAAATCTAATTTCGCTGTTGGATATTTGAACTAGTAGGCAGGACGATGTGCAAGTGAAACCGTTGAGAGGAAGGGTCCAAAACAGTGCACATTCTCACCTGCTGACCCCAATTAATTCTAATGTGAATTCGAGAGGAAGACATTCAAAAGAAATTCAATTAAATCATATGCCATAGAGTGGCTTGGTGGAAATGTCATTGGCATAAGGAGCATTACACATTCAGCTGGCTTCAGGTGGGTGTCAATTACTTTGCAAATAATTTTCTTATTGCTGTTTCCTTCAACCGTTCTTGCTTTTCGTTATGACATGTGAGTGTCAAAATTTCTAAATATTCTTTCCTCATTATGTATTCCCGAGATTTCAGCTGTCGCTTTTTTTTATAGTGATTACAAGTGTCATCAGGTTCTGCGTATGATGTTATTTTTCATGGATAGTCAAATTTGAGTAGATGCTCTGTTTTTATTATTAAACAGTATATTTATTTATTTAATAAAAATAGAGCATTTCTTGAAATATGAGTATCCATTAAAAATAACGTTTAAACAAATTAAAAATATGTCGGATTTAAATCCATTATCTATCATTTTCATATGTACTGTGTTACGAAGAGAGATAAATAAAACAAGACAACATCCCCCATCCACACTAAGCTGAGTGGTGGTAGTAGTGTGGACTCACTGACTGACCGACAGTATGTGAAGAAGTCAAAAGACATGATCACTTGTGGATTAGAAAATAGAGACCATTTTGCTTTCTTGGAAGACGCGATCGCCCGTGGAATAGAAATCACAGACCCTTTTAACTACGTGATTATTAAAAAGGTGCAAAATTTAAGAGAGAGATGAAAAGAATATGAAAATGTTCAGATGTACAGTTTGGGCCTTTCTGAAGAGATGGAACAGAGTCGAAAGAAATGAATAACTTATTCCGGCCTTGTGAGAAAAAAGAAAAAAAAATTAAACATATTGACTTTTTGGCTTCAGTAACTTCAAATGCGAATATTGTTTGTAATTTCAAGTACTCATCTCTCCAAAATGATATTTATCTTTCCACTTGAAGCATGATTAAAATCCCATACAAGATTGTGAATGAAACAATCAGATTTGAACAGACATTCGGTAATCAGAAAAGGCTAATCTTTAACATTGTTTTGTTTGCAATCGGATCTGAATGAACATTTGGTGATCAGATAGGGTTGACAATCACAATACAGTATATTATAGTGAGTTGCTTATTTTTTTGGGGGGGGGTTTTTTTTTTTTGGTTTTTTGTTTTTTCATAAGCGTTTCACCCCGAGCAAGGCATGTCACTGCCACGACTGCGCAGGGGGCTACATAGAGTGGAGAATGGATGATTAAATATAGGAAATGTCAGAGGGTGGGTGATAGACGGGTAAGGATACCGAGAATGAGGGTTGGGTAGATGAGAGTGTTCTGAGAATAAGTGGGAGTTAGTGTGATAGGAGATGTCTATTGACCCTACATTTAAACACCTGGAGATTGTAGTTGTCGGGAAAGCAGAGTTGTGGAAGGGAGTTCCACAGGCGGGAAGCGCGAGAAAAGAAGTTGTTGGAGTAGAATTTACGGTTACATCTTATCTGTTTAACTGTAAAAGGGTGGGACCTAGTTGCAAATCTAGTATCTCGTGTAAATTCGTGCTTAGGCGGCACCAGTGCTCTGAGTTCATTGGAGCAGAAGCCATGAAAGTACTTGTAGAAGAGGCACAGGGAAGCCACATCACGCCGGTGAGAGAGTGGTTGCAGCCGGTCTGCCAAGTCAGTATCAACCACGTTACAGATCCTCCTTTGTATTTTGTCAAGAAGCCCAAGGAGAGCAGCAGGGGCACCCGACCAGATATGGCAGCAATATTCAATACACGGGCGGATGGTAGATTTGTATATGTGCAGAATAGATTCAGGTGGGAAAAACTTCCCGGCCCTGCACAGAGAGCCGACTTTCATAGCGGCAGATTTGGCAATGGATTCGATATAGTCATTCCATTTGAGGTCCGCCGAAAGTGCTTATCTATTATTTTCCCGTTTGTAGTGGGAGTCCGTTCTAGTGAAGGGTAGTTGTATATTGTTGCAGGTTAACGGAATTTGGCCTTGTGGTAGATAACCCACTATAAGTCATAAAATGATTATAAATCAAGAAAATCAAATTGAGTTGAAAAATAACGTTTTATATATACACATACCAATTAAGGTTTTACAATTGAAGAAATACTTGAAATATAGGTCTAACGGAGATTAAAATGTTCATGGCAAATAAAATGCTGAAAGAGAATTAATGCTTAGGAATGTGGGAAGCGTGTAAGTGAGGAATGTTTTTGATGTAGTCGCTCCTTAGTTCAGTAAGTAGTTTTGAGACAGGGGAGAAGGAAAGAGAGGTGAAGGGACGAACATAGTAGCCACTTGACTTGGTCAAGGGAGATATTAATCACGCTCGACTCTCTCCGTCGGTCTGTCTGTCTGGGTGCTTTCTGTCTCGGCTTTTCATTCCGACGTTTTGGATCGCAGGTAATCATTTGGGAATTCATATCCGTATTTGATTCTGGGTTTCCCATTCCCGTAGGCACGCAAACTGGAAATTTAATATTTAATTAATTTTTATTTTCCAACCGGAATATCTGCGCGAACCCGGATGCGCACCGATGACTTTTGGTCATTTGCTTTTTTGTCATGAGAGAGCAAACATTCAGTCCATCGCTTTTGCTCGGTCGGTATCACCACAATATTTCTTTATCCCATACACAAATGTAACATCTATATGTATTGCATATACTGCATAAGACAATACATTCTCTTTCCGCTACCAAATATCACCAATTGGTATTGTATTTATCTTAAAAACTTGTTTCTATTATTCAAATGGTTGATTATCCCTTCATTCCATTGTTGCTCAATCATTCTATATTTCTTTGTTTATTCTTCTACCCATCGTCAATATCAACAATGCAACAAATAGAACCTAAGCCAAGCTGGACAAATTATAATTTATTTTCTTTCCGTTACAATCTGAGCCCAATGAAATTGAAGTTCGCTCTTTTAAGACAAAGTCAGGAGCTAGTCAAAGATTTGTAACAAAAGCTGGCAACAGGCTCTACCACCCCTAGTTAGGGTGGACTTAGAAACAACAGCAGTTAACAGGTGTTTACAAATTTCTTCCAATCAAAAACCTTGCTGCCAGATATACTTTATCATCATGCCTAAGACTATCAAAGCTGTAAACCAGCCGAAGTTAATCTGACTGTTCGAAAAGACAAGTATGAGGGTGTCTACTCAAATACTTTTGCCCATGTGGAAACCATGTGGTATTAAAAAATAATCCATTAATTGCATAAATCATGTTTGTTTGTGTGTGTGTGTGTATGTGTGTAGGATGTACAATAGTATTAGGAACAAGAATGAAGACAATGAGACAAAGTGGAAAATTTTTATTATAGAAACGTTTCACGTAAAAGGTGTATGCTTTCTTTGGCTTTCTCAGTTTGAAATTAACGAAAGACAAAACTGAGTGGAGGGAGAATCCCTTGCCTGGGATATCTGAGAATAAGTGGTATTCATAAATCAAATTAATTAACCCACATTATCACCTCCTAATATCCAACCTTAGAGAGTGTCTGTCTGCTGGTGTGTTTATTTTATCCATATTAAAATTGTTTGGTTTTGTCTTGCTTTCATTTAAACTGAGAAAGCCAAAGAGAACATACACTTTTTTGCGCAAAACATGTTTTTAACCATATTTTCTACTTTGTCTTCACACGCACACGCAAACACATTTTGTATAAAATAAATGCTTTATTCATTACTAGACTACAAATTGATATAAAAAACTACATATTTGCCACAAGATTAAGAGCATTGACAAGGAGGGTGATTACATTGAAAAATAAATATTTTTGGGGATAACATAAATGCTTTTTTCATCATTAAGCTACAAACTTACTGATTTAATTACATACATGCATATTATATATCACACATATTTATATATATTTGTGATATATAGGAAGAAAACGATGTATAATTTTTTATATGCCAGAACAATGTTACAGATTCTCCATTCCGTAAAACCTAAGAATCAAATAATTGCATCTTTGGATGTCCAAAACTTATTCACTAATGTTCCCTTTCATGAAACGATTGACATTATTATCCGTGATGTATACAATCATGCTACTCTCCCCTCAATCAATATTAAACCCACTATATTAAAAAAAAAAACTATTATTAGCATGCACCACACAAGTACCCTTTCACGATCCCTTAGGCAATATTTATACGCAAATAGATGGTATTGCGATGGGATCTTCTTTGGGTCCCCTCTTTTCTAATTATTATATGGCAAATTTAGAAAATAAAAGAACAACAATAAACCCTCTATATATGTAAGATACATAGATGACATCTTTGTTTTAGCTAAGAATATCGATCAAATTTGAAAGTCACTCCGTCCTCAAATTTACATCAGAACTTAATATTAATAACAAAATCCCATTCCTTGATGTATTTATTGATTCTAGCACACATAGATTTACTACTTCTCTATATAGGAAACCAACGAGCATAAATACGTGTCTTAATTATATAGTGAATGCCCCAAACGATATAAGTTAGCTGTTATAAAAAACTTACTTCAACGCACACAAATGATATCTTCTTCCAAATCTATATTTTATAAAGAATTACACAACATTAAGCAAACACTTGTCAATTATGGATTTCCTAACTCCGTTATTGATCAACAAATTAAAATGTATCTCAACAAAGTTAACAATAGCTCTAACAATATTGATAATATTAATAATAATGGTTTACATCAAAATAAACATAAGACTATTAACTATTGCAACCAAATGCATAATAATTACAAACAAGATGAAAAAACTCTCAAAAACATAATACGTAGAAATGTTAAACCAGTGAATAGTAATAATCAAATTAAACTCATTATCTATTATAAAAAAAAGTCAAAACAATTGACCTCATAGTCTCTAATAACCCTACAAGCACTAAACTAAATTATCTACAAAAAACCAATGTAGTGTACCAATTTACATGCCCATTCAGAGATTGCATCTCTGATACTAATAAAAAAAACCTAGTACATATATTGGTTTTACTACAACCATGCTCTCCCGTAGACTTACATGTCATCATTCTGATCAGAGTACAATTAAGCAACATTTCTCCGAAAAACATAAACATGTAGGTAATATCAGACAGATTTTGGTCAACAATACGGTGAACCTTACTCATACACACAGTAAGAGGAACCTTCAGATATTGGAGGCCATGTACATCAAATCTAAACAACCAACACTTAATAAAATCACTTTTAAATCCGGACATAACACGTTACGTTGCATCTGAATACATGGTTTTCTTGTTATTTCACGCTATCACGTGGTGTGACGTCATAGAACCGCATTGCAAATTTGAGAACTGCGTTTGTTATTTTTGATAACTATTGCCGTTGCCTAGCGGAGTTTTATGTCAACACAAAATAAAATCGTCGGTGATGGTGGATGTTATTGTATTACCGTCTAAATAACCTCTCTGAAGATGGCTCATGTGAGCCGAAAGCTTAGAAGCAAATTAATAAAAAAATTATCCAAATTTTGGAGAATATTTGTCTTTATTTTCAGCTGAAATTAAAGTCAAAATACGACGTTTAGAACGGCTCATGATTAAACATAATAGACATTCATTGTCTCTTATATTTAACAGTATAATTTTAGAAAATTATTTGCTGCCTCGATACACTATATATATAACACATCTTTGGTTCAATAAGCATAAAGAAAACCATCCAAACAACAACAAATTCCCTGTTGCTGCAATCTTCAATCAACTGTTCTATAGTACTGATGGCATCAGTTGCCTGCTTTTAGCATCTTCATTCAATTTCTGACAAGAAATACAGTTTTGAGTTGAAATATATTTTCAGAATAAAATTCACGGGAAGCTTTCTAAACAACAACAACATTCATTAGATGAGTAAGCCCCATTTCTTTGTTTGTCCCTTGTCTTTTTAAAAAAGAAAACAGGTGTGACCAAACATTTTGACTTGAAAATCTTTCTATCCGTGCTTCAAAAGGCTAATATATTATAAATATCATCAATCTTACTGCCAATATTGTTATCATTTTGTTGGCTTTTTATCCATCAAGTTTTATTAACTGACCTATTAAATCTATATATATATATATATATATATATATATATAGAGAGAGAGAGAGAGAGAGAGAGATCATATAATTCTGCTTGTTCCTTCCTTAGTTACTTCGTTCGTCCATCCGTTACGCCACTGAAGAAAGATAACACACTCTCTACACAAGCTTTTCCTTCCCTCTATCTTTTTACATTCTTTAGCCTTTCTCTCACCTTTGCTAAACGGAAGCGTAGTAAAGAATGAGAGAGTAGGAGGAGAGAGCCTATAGCATTACCGTATCAGTAGCAGCTTAAGCTGGTGGTTGTAGCAGTAACTCTGTGTGTGTGTGTGTGTGTGTGTGTGTGTGTGTGTGTGTGTGTGTGTGTGTGTGCTGTACAATATAGTAAAAATAGGTAGGTTTGTTGTCATATCCCGCGACCTAATGACAAAATTTCTGGCCTTTACACCCTTGGCCATTACTCAGTTGGTCTTTTCTATTTACAATGGACACAGATTTCTCAGTAATAAAAAAAAACATTTTCTCTTTCAAAATCTTTCACAAAATACCATACAGTATTTTGGTTATGGTATGTGCTTACGCCATTTAATATAAGATTATGGTGAAGTAGGTTCTATGGATATTACTTTTATAGATATTTTAATAAAATTACATTCTATGTTATCGTTATTTTATTATCCAATACCTTTATGTTTGAAGATGTTACTATCATTTGTAGTATGACAAAGTAAAATTTTTCCAGGAAATCATAATTATCCTTCCATGGAAATTCCACAGGTTCCACGAGTACATAATAAATAGGTCAAGTCACTACAAGTCACTACAATAAAAACAGGTCAACTTAAATGATAAGAGCAAACCAACTAAAAAGCAATTAAGCTGACACCCATGCAATATAAAGCAATTAAGCAGTCATCCATTCACACATACATTAAAAAGCAATAAAAAGAAATCAAACATCTACTAACTGCAAATAATACAGTAAAAAGAAATCAATACAACAAAAGCAATCAAAAACAATTAACCATCAGTAAGCCACTCTTAGAACAAAAATATCCAATTACACCAAGCTCCATATAAATAAGAAAAAAAAACTCAGGACAAAACAGCACATCAAAACTTAGCTCTGACAAGTGATGACATCATAATGGTATCCTCATGAAACCTTGAAGTCAGCATGAACCTGCCCAGTTAAGTGACAAACTTCTCTGCATTATATATATATATATATATATATATATATATATAATGCAGAGAATGTTCCGTGATGATGGTCTGATTATAGTGGATCACAGTACTCCCCAAATTTGTGATAGATTGCGGAAAAAATTACATAATTTTTTTAAAAATTAATGGATTCAATATAGACATTGAGTGTAATTTAAAAATAGTCAATTACTTATATATAACTTTAGATTTAAATACTGGAAACATTGTACCATATACTAAAAATAATTATACCCCCATTTATGTTAATAAAGATTCCAATCATCCCCAGCATATTTTAAAAGTTATACCTAAAAGTATAGGATACAGACTTTCTAATAACTCTTCCAATATCAATATATTTGATAAACACAAGAAGATTTATGAATCTGCCCTATTAAAAAGTGGAGATAAAGATAAACTACAATTTACTGCACCCAGTAACGGTAATACTAAGAATAGAGCCAGGAAAATAATCTGGTTTAACCCCCCTTTCAATAAGGAAGTTAAAACTAAAATTGGAAAAATATTTTTTAACTTAATTGACAAGCATTTTTGTAAAAATAATGGTCTTAATAAAATATTTAATAGAAAAACCATTAAATTAAGTTATTCTTGTTTACCTAATGTAGGTAAAATTATTAATGGTATTCATAAAAGTAAATTAAAAAAAAACTGAGAAGCTTAATTCCAAACCTAAATGTAATTGTAGGCAGAAGAATGAATGCCCCATTAATGGTCACTGTCAGCAATCTAGTGTCATGTACGGTGTGAGGGTTTATACAGAGGAAAATGATACCAATCCTAAGTCTTATATTGGGGTGACTCATGACACTTTTAAAAGAAGATTTTATAATCATAAAAGTTCATTCAAATACCAAAAGTATAGCCATAATACTGAGTTAGCTACGTATGTATGGCATCTAAAAAATATTACTAATAAGGACCCATTCTTAAATGGGAAATACAAAATGCCCTAAGTATAAAGTAGGTAGTAAGTTTTGCCAACTTTGTGGTGAAGAAAAATTGGCTATAGCGTTATTTGAACCTACGCATAGCTTACTTAATTCAAAAACGGAAATTCTCAACAGATGTATTCATTTTAAAAATCACTTACTTTAATTTTTTTTTTTTTGTTGTTGTTGCTAATAAAGGTTGTTTTACCCTATTTTTTTTGTTTTGGTATCTTCTCGGGAGTACTATTTATTTTGCTGGTTCTGTCTAATTTGTTAGCCAAGTCCTGACAATCCGTAGAGTGAAACCAGTCGACATTTGGATCACTTTTAGATTTAGTTTATTGTATATATATATATATATATATATACATATATATATATATATATATATATGGTTAAATAAAAAGAAGACAAGCTCATAACTGAGTATATTTATATGTGTGTGTGATGATTTTATCATTCATATCCATTTCCTAGCTTATTGAATCACTTCATTGATTCAATAAGCTCTGTGAATGTCTAATAATGTTATATTATTATATTTATTCATGTTTTGATGTCATAGTTTCATTATTTTATTGAATGACACATGTTTATCATTTTCTACTTAACTGATTATAAACAATAGTACATATAAGTTTTTCTTTCTTATTCAGTTGATTTCTCACAATAATCAAGTCCTTTTCTGTATGTATCATGATCTATTTGTTAAATAAACTGCATCACAGATTAGAAATAAGAATCAATTTTTAATAAGCATTGAACTCAGGTAAGTGGATCTCATTAACCTTGGAAGGCAGGCCATCTAAAAAAAAAAAAAAAAAAAAAATGAAAACACGCATTACCTTGTGACAAAATCATGGTGTAGATCTGGTTGATAAAATAGCATGTTGTATGACACTAAGTAAAGTCGAAGAACACAATTTAATCTGTAAAAGAGTGACCTCAAACTTAAACAAAGGTTCTCCTAAAACAAAATCTAACAATTTGTAGTGTCAAATTGTCTCTGATTTCTCTGACTGGCTTGAAAACTCTGACCATATACTAGTTGCAATGCACATAGGAAAGTCCTCTAAGCTGGGGTTTCTCAACCTGAGAGACATCATCCACCAGTGAGCAATTTCAATTGTTGGTGAAAAATGGTGGAGCATTAGAAATTTTGGTGAGCAACATAGAATTTTGTGCATTAAAAAAGTATTTTAACACATGCTACCTAAACAGAAATATTCAAAGAAGATATGCAAAGAACCTGCATAAAATATTGGAGGCTAAATAGGGTCACATTACAAGATAAGATATAAATAACCTCACAAACAAAGAATATTTTGGTATTTTCCATAACTTTAAGAAGCACCATTAACATTCAAAGAGTTCTTCAGTATTAGACATAAAAAATATTTACTAGATTACTTACTAATGGTGTATATACCTTTTTAATTTTATAATTATGAACAAAAATGGTTTAATGTTTTTTGTCAACACTTGCAACACTAACCGTAAATATAAAACTAATCTTCACTATAAAACGAAATTATATATTTTTCAATAGTTAAGTTTGCTGTCATTTGTTCTTTAATTTGGTAGTAGCAGCAAGAGCTGCCATATAAATCAGTGTTATTTGTTATCATGCTTCATTCTTGTTTTTCTACATCATAAAGTTAGTTTACATAGGGCACTTTAATGTGGAGTAATGGTTAGCAATTTTGTCTCACTAGATCAATTATGTAATAGTGAGTTTAATCCTTACTAGGTGCCCCATGCTTTTGGCTTTGTGACACAACTAAGTTACACTTAGTAAATTACCATAAAGTCTGTTTATGAACCAGTAACAAACTTTTACCAAACAATTTTGGTATGATTTTGAATATTTATTATGCATACGGGCGATGGAAAAATTTTCCACATGCAAAATTGGTGATAACACCAAAAATGTTGGGAACCCCTACTCTTGTCAGTAATTCATGAATTTTACTACCATATGCAACTGAAAGAGTTAGCTTTGGTTTCATAATGGGGTCATGCATACTACCTTGATTGCAAATGGTATCGACAATCCTCAGTTTGGTAAGTTAGTATTTTCTGCACACTTTAGTCATAGTAAAGACAATCTGTCCAAGAGAAGCAAAAATAATTCCATTTTAAAAAAATAGAAGTTATTATGAAATGTAATTTGAGAGTTATTATTTGGCACAAGTGAGTTCCCCTTTATGGATGAAGAAAGACTTCTTTAAACCTTCTTGGGTAGAAATCTTTCCAGCTCTGGTGTTGACAGATAAGAACCATCTTCCAAGTTGTCCTAAGTCTGCACAGAAGAACAGGCTGATGAATCGATTATGAAAATTTCAAACCAAAGATTTCCAGACTAATTCTTAGGAAACATGTTTGCTCCCTCTTCAGAGAGGTAGGGCCTACCAAAAATTAAGTCACTTTCCAGGTAAATACTTGCAGCTATAAACTATATCTACGCCTACCTTTTTGAGTTAAGTGTAAACATGTTCTATACATTTATTAATGCACTATGATTTTTGTCTTATAAGATTTATATTGGACATGGCAGGGGTTGATGTGTCATTTATTTAATCAACCTAATCATAGAGGTTATTAAATAAAGATACTAGTGCTGTATCTGGAACATCTATGGTACGCAAGGAAAAAGTATAGACATATTGTTTTGTATAAAAGATTGAATCTGAATTGATCAAACAAGGAACCTTGGTATTTATTTAATCATTGCTTTTATGTATATGAACCTATTTCTATTTATTCAAGTGAGGAATTGTTATACCAGCTGCTGTTAAAGTCTAATGATGGTAATAAAGAAATCAGAAGTTTAATTTTTAAGATAACTTATAAAGTTAATTTCATCATAATGTTTCATTTTCCCTTAAATTTCATTTTTAAAATATTTCATTAAATTTTAATTCATCTTAATGTTTCATTTTTCCATAAAATTCATTTAATCTTAATAATGTTTCATTTTTCTTTCCTTTCAGGCATTGAATATTCGTCCATGTTGATGTTTTGGATTTGTAAAGACAGAGGAAGAAAAAGAAAATAAAGAAACAAAATGGGGGGGGGGGGCATTTACTTGTTTTTATTTATAGAATTTGGGGGCCAATCATAAGTTAAAAAAGATGAATCTTATATTCAATATGGATTCATATTCATTATCAATGGAAATGTCCTGGTATGATGATAAACTACATCTGGCAGCAAGGCCTCTGATCAGGTTTTGAGGAGCATGAAAGCACCTGTTAATTGCTGCTATTCCCAGGTCCACCCTGACCTGGAGTCATAGTACCTGTTATTATGGGCAAATAGTTAGCCCCTAAACTTGGGACAAAACACCATGACAATATTACAAACACATTTTCATAGAAAAAAATAAATAAAAATAAAAGTAAAAAAATAAAAAAGAACACCAGCAATACATTTTTTTTAAAAGAAAATATTTCCAGCAATACATTCTTGTTAATAAATAAATATTACCAGCAATACAAATTTGTATTAAAAGAAATCACCAGCAATACAATATATAAAAAAAAAAGAATTACTGGCAATACATTTTTTGTAAAAGAAATTACTAATGCTCCCAACAAAACTGAATTTTGGCATTAAATGATCCATAAGGCTTTGATATGCTGCTAAACAAACAAACTCAAACCCATCAATGGAGAAGAAAGGCCTCAATGTGCATTTTGCAGCAAAGCTGTGTCAAATGATTCTTTGAAACCAACCAAGTTGAGGCAACCTTTACAGAATAATCATTCACAATATAAAGGCAGAAACAAAAGCTATTTTGAGTGCCAGAGAAAGGCTCTGAAAAAGTTATTACTTAGTGATGAATTAAAACAAATTACTGTATATGTATTCAAGTTTAGAAATTCATCAACATTTTCTATTAAATTTGTAAAATTCCTCTATAAAAATAATCCATGTAAATGTATATGTATTAATATGGAAAAGACTAAAGATTTTCAATAATATATGCATATTATTTGGATGTGCCTTTTGAGTTTTACAATCTTAAAAAGCTGGGAGATGAGATCCTGACTGATAATAAAAAGGGTGCATAGGGCAAAAACCATCAAGAACCACCTGCTACAGGTGATAAACATGATTTCTTGAAAGAAATCTAGACTACATATTTTGTGGTAAACAGTTAAAAAGAAAAAAAAATTACATGGCATTTATACACACATATTTAATGAAACTTGTATAAAGGATTCATCATTTACTAAATACACAATGTATATATATATGCTAGCTGTATAGCCTGGCATTGCTTGAGGATTTAAGTGGTTATGTAGAAATCTTAAGGTCAAGTGCTTATTCAAAAAAACTCCAGTATGACGTTGCCATGGTGCGTAAGTCAAAATAAAAATAATGCAAAGTAAGTATTGAATTTTGTTGTATTTGAAAAATAGGATTTTGCCAATAAATGAGACTGATGTATGTACAATTGGAAGAATGAGGGCAGGTGTTACGGTAGCCCGTAATGTGAGGTGATAGCGTTGTGGCACAGAAGAAGTGGATGCATTGTCCCTGCAACTTCAGAGGGGTTGGCACTTTGTAGAAAATATGAAATTGTTATGGCAGTTGATAAGGTAGAAGTTAAAAAAAAGACCCGATTTTTGTTGGAATATAACTAAGCATTTAAGACTAAATAAATAAATAAATGATTGCAAAAAGCAACATTTTCCATTAATTTTTGCCACACCTTGTGTGTCAATTGAAATTTTTGTTCACATATCAAGGCATCAGACCTTGATCTACCAGTGACTTGATTTTGGTTGAGTTTGAGTGAAGCATCTTGGAGAAATGCATAAAAGTGCACAAAAGACCACCTGAAATTATGTTTGCTGTTGATTTTTGACAAACCCTGTATGTTGATTCAAAAATTTTTTTGTATACATCAAAGGTTTGGACCTTGATCTACAAGTTTCCAATTTTGGTTGAATTAGCATAAGGCGTCTCGGAGAAGAGTTTGTAAATTCTAAGTGGCTTGGTGATTTTTGCTGTACCCTGTAAATCAATTTGAAAACTTTTTGCATACACCAAAGGTTCAGGTCATGATTGACAAGTGACCCAATTTTGGCTGAAATTGGACCAAGGGTTTTGGAGAAGAAGGGTTCATTAGAATGGAGACACACAAATACACAGAGAGATTATATATATGATAGATATAAGGAAAAATGTTTATATACCAGAACTATATTGGGAAAACTAATATCAATGTAAAAGAATTGGTCATGTGATGCATTTCATCCTTTAGTACTTCATTGACTTACTAAAGTCATATCAACATAAACATCACTATAGTCTGAAGAAGTTCTTGTGAACATAACATGTCAGTCCAAAATTTTTTTACACTTTTTCATTGATTTTCCTTATATACAGGATATATATATATATATATATATATATATATATACACACACACAGAGAATTTAATAGAAATCCACAAAACTGGCATTAGCCGACATATTTGAATTTTATTTAACATTTTTTTAATGGATGCTCGTATTTTACTGGAAAGTATATATATATATATATATATATATATATATATATTAGTTAAACAGTCCATTATACTTTCTACTGACCTTAATCATTTGAGAAATCGTTTGGAAATATCAATCTTCCAGCAAAAATTGAACCTGTAAACTGCCACACTGGAGAGATGCTGTCTTTAGATCAGACATGTCTTTACCAATTGACCCACAGAATATAAAGTTCAATTGCACCTTTATATAGGTATTCTCCTGATTTTCATCGAATTATATCTGCTCAGATTGTATTCAAATGTAAACAAACTCAACCAAAGACAACATTACAGAATTTAACAGAAATCCACGAGTATCCATGAAAAAAATAATAATGTTAAACAAATAAAAATTCAAATATGTCTGTAGCCAGTTTTGTGGATTTCTATTAAATTCCATGATGTCTTTGGCTAAGTTTATTTACATTCAGATACAATCTGAACGGATATTAATTGTTCGATGAAAATCAGGAGACTACCAATATAAAGGTGAAATTGAACTTTCCACTCAAATATGCGTATTCATTAAAAAAACTAGTAACGTTAAACAAATAAAAATTCCTATAAGGAAAATCTTCAGTCTTGTTCATGGATTAGGCAACATTTGGAAAAGAAAAATTAACAAATTTACACAACCAGCATTTGTGGGTGGATCACAATCCCCATTGTACAATACAGGCTAGGCACCAGCAATAGTTTGATTAATGTGTGGGCTGGAATTGCAGGTGACTGTCTGGTATGTCCATATGTTCTCCAGGTGCTTTCTACAGGGACTTTATTTTGAACACACTTCCAGACCTGCTAGAGGATGCATTCCTTCTAATACAAAGAGACATATGATACATGCTTGATGATGCTCCAGCACCTTTCAGTCACATTGTTCACTGGCTGACATCTACCATGAAAGCTGGATGGGTAAGGGAAGACCAGTTCCATGGCCTGCACATTCCCCTGACCTCAATTCTTTGGATTTTTATCTGTGGTGTCCTAAAACATTTGGTTTATGCAACAGACATTAATTAATAATGCAGAGATGCTACATCAACATATAATGGCGGCCTGCGAAACCATTCGACAATGTATGAATGTATTTGAAAGGGCCCACTAGTCAATGATCTGATTCGGGCATGTGCGTGTAAAAGCAAGTGAAGGACATTTTGAACATTTAAAGAATTGTTGTGTTGAGGTAAAAAAATTGGCTTTTGGACAAGTTTATATGGACACTTTCCTTTGGTGTCAGGAACCTGCCCCCAAAGTTTGTAAAAGTACTTTTCATACATCCTATACATGGGTAAGTCAAAACTTATCTGCACTTTCACCATAACATATTTTTATATAAGTGTGAAGATAATTCATGACTTTCCTTCATATGTGTGTGTGTGTATATATATATATATACATATATTGCATAGAATTTGCTATATTTATAAAGGAAGTGTCAACAAGATAGAGCATTCATGGTATAGACTATGTAGACATAGGAATAAACACTGCAAAGTAACTGTCCATTTACTGCCTCTTCAGATGAAAATCATATGAAATTTGCATTCAGCCATAAAACTGATGGTTATCATGCAGCATTGATTTCTATGTCCACACTGTATATATGTGTGTGTGTAACAGTTTTCTATACATAGAATGATTATGGACAAATAGCTTATCTCTCTATATTGACAATGTTGTAGAAATAGAATTTTCTGTTATTTTACAAATAATAAATAAAATACAAAGATTTATGAATATTTTAAATTATTTTTATTTCCCATATTATTTGGACTACGCTGCTAGCTGTCTGGTGCTACATGATCGGGATTCTGTAACTGACTCATTCCACACACCTTCTATACTTTGAAGAAAAGTTAGTTTTCTGTCAGAGTTTTCCTTCTGTTAGGCGACCATATGTTCCCATGCTAATGAGTTTTATCTACCCAGATTTGGAAATTAAGGCATTTTCTTTTATAAAGTAAGGGCTGCCAAACTATTTAATCCATAGTTGGGTCATGGAGAAAAGATAGATTCATACCTTTCAAAATGGTTTTGCCTGAAAGCAAATGCAACAATAATAAACTGGTATTAAAAGATTACAATTTAAAATCACGTTTGATTGCCAACTGTGTACATATGTTTGTGAAACCTTTTATATTGCTTATTTTCCTAAAAGATTTTCTAATTGTTGAATAAAGAGTACTTTTACTTTATTTCTTACAGGTGATCATGCCAATTCTCTTTGCAAACATTTAAACAGGTGTGGTATCTTTTGGTATTCATGTACTGCAAACAGAATATAAAAAAAATTACCTCTGTTAAATCCAAGCACTTTCGCTAGGCACAAAAATTTAACAGACACAGCAAGACATTAATAGGCACAAAATTTTATAAGTACAAGATAACTAAAGAAAGAGGTGCATGCAGTTGTGTATAATAACAAGGAAACACATGGGTGTATTTTAATCACAAAAATAAGGAATTTATTTACCAATTTACACAGTTGTAGTTGTCAGTAGATTATTTGATAAACAGAACAAATGTTCATAATATTAGACACCAAGTACATTTTCAAAATTCGTTTTCACACAAAAGTATTAAGTTGAATTCCATATAAACAAGGTTTCCAAAATAAACAAATTGAAAAAAGTTCATTTTTCACATTAAAAATAATACAGTAGAATTCAGCATAAAAAAAATGTATTTTTAGTTACCTAGCTTCAACAGCAGAAAAAGATTTTGCAATCAGCAGTTGTCATTACAGGTTAATAATGTATTGGCGTGAAATGGACATCGATGACGGGTAGTCTGCTTTCTTTCTCTCCCATCCCTCTGATACCGACTGACTTTTTGTAGTGTTTATTAAACTGGATGAAATGGACTCTGTTAGCTGCATTCAAGTTAGCGCTGGATGGCAAAAGAAGTGGGCAATTATTGTTACATTACATAGCGAATATACACAGGCGTCTGCTTCCGGACCGAACTGAAATCGTCACTGGATTGTCTTGGTTAAATTAAATAGCAAAAATGGCTCAACTCGCCTCGGCGGGAAAATTGCGTCTCATGCAGAAATATTTTTGTGAAGTGAATTAGCCAATCAGATTTCGAGTTTTCTTTAGAAAAATTAAGAAAGTTAGCTGGAGCCTGCTTTTAAGAAAAAGTGCACAAAATTTAGCTAGTAAAAATAAAGTGATAAATTGTCGCCAAGCAGCGATTAGTAAATTGTCCTAATAGTATTTTTTTATCCAAAGACATTGCGAATTTGCAAATAGCTAAAAAAAAGAAAGTTATTTCGTCCCCACCACACAACCACTGTGTAAAATTATAAAAAGGAAAAACACATTTACATTTTGAAACTATTTAAAAAAAGATACAAACAAAAATTTTACAAAATTTCCTTTGAATGTCTATTAAAGCAGGAGAACAAATTATCATAAAGAATCACTCGTGAAAAATGGGGAAAAAATTATGACTCAGAAAAAAAGCAATTTTTAAGAATGACATAAAGCGAAAAAATAAAACAAATAAGGTAAGAATAAGGCGGAACAAATAAGGTAAGAATAAGGTGGAACCTTCGTTGATAAAAAAAAAAAAAAAAAAAGACGAAAAGACCTACTTGTAAATTGCCATAGTCATCTCTAGGACATATTATTTTTAAGTCCTTATGTACAGTTTGTTCTTCAGAAAATTTCTCTGAAATCTTTTCGTTTTAAGCTGTACAAACTGACAGGAATTCCAATTTCTCTAGTCTCTCTGTGGCTTGTTGCAGGTAACTGAATTTTCCTAAAAATGTTCTCTTGATTTCAATGCCTTGTTTGTTGTTGACACGTGCAGCCAAAAGATCTTCACTCCTTGTTGTTAAAAGGTCTTCTGCTCGTATCTACTAACTTGTGTTTCATTTATACAGAAACTTTAGGCTCATCTCTACCCCACTATTTGGGATGTTATTAAAATTTGAGACCACGTTTCTCATTTGTCAATCAATACGAAAATATCATTTCCATACTGGAAATGGACCCTTTCACCAATTTTGGCGGGTTATTTTAACTGCTGAGCCAAAAAAAGATATACATTTGTAACAAACTTTACCCAAACCGTCTGGCCTACATAAAAATACACTTCTCTCAAAAGAACATGCATTAAAAAATACTTTACGATTAGAGTACAACAGAAAAATTGATCCAAGGACTGAAAAAGAATACAGTATAACTCGGATATAAGATACCCCGGTATAAGACAAACCCGGGTATAAGAGATGTTTTTACGACTTTTTCTGGTCATCATAATCGAGATTAATCTTACGAGGAGGCATGAAAAGTTCTTGGCTCGTTCGTCTTCATAAATTTCAAAAACAAAACAGAGAAACTGACGGTTTTCCAGTATTGAATAATTTTTTTTAAGGAAATTAGAAATTGCTCACGTCGTTTTAATTTTGCTTTGCGATTTCTATAAGTTTGGATTAAGGGACACAAAGGTAATAATATCTAATTAATTCTAAATTGCCTAATTCATGTGTTATAATTATTATTAGTAACAAATGAAGAAAACGGATTTTAGAAGTAACTTACATTTAATTTTTTGTCAAAAGTAATAATCAGTTATGATAATAAAAGTTGAAAATTAAAGGGTTTTCTTATTCAGCAAAAAACTAAAAAGAGTTCAAATTTTGGTAGCTGCCATCTCTCAATAGAAAAAAAATACTTTTTATTATCTCTTAAAGTTAAAACAACGTAAGCAAATATGCAGCATAATGTATGTTCCTTACTCAGCACTACAATCACTGACAGTGACAGGTATTTTGCTTTTTTGATTCGAAATTATTTTTTATGAAATTAGGCCAAAGGGATTTCGAATTGTGAGCATCATAGTCACTTCTGAGCTTAGATAACTAATTAAAGTTGTGGTACTCACACAACAAATTTAATACCTTAATTGTAAATTTAAAAAGATTGACTGCTTTACAGATTCACCTGACCAAAAACATTATTTCAAAAAACATTTATCTTGTTTTTTAATAAACAAACTTAAAAAAAACTCAAACGGAAAGCCCTAAACCTTACACTTTTTTTTCTTTTTTTTATATAGAAAAAGGTGGGAGTATTTTATCAAAGAGTATGAAACGGCATTTTCTATTCCCTTTTTAAATCCATAAAAATATTGAATTTCAAAAAATAATGACACGCCATATGCCAAAATGAAATGTACTATAAAAGGGCTGAAAAATGGCATGTAAACAAACAAAATGCAATATTTTATTTTTAAGTTACGTTTAGTGCACGTGTAAACTTGTTAAATTAACCAAAAAAATATATTTTCTCGAGACAAGGAAATAATGTCTTTGTTTTTAATTAAATCAAATGACTTTTTCAACGTCTCCTCCTGATTATGATGACTTAATTCTTGAATAAATTCACTGATTTATCATTTGTACTTAACTTAACAGGTAAACTTTTAAAAATGGATGTTATTGTTAATGTTAACTTAAGCATACAGTTAGCTTCCCAATAGTTGAATTTATTGTTAAATTAAATAAAAAAATTAAGTAATTTTAATTTTTTTGTGAATTATTTTTTAAATAACTACATAACTAACAAGCAACAAGTTATTCTTTCTTTACTAGTTTTTAGGTATTTTAAAACTTCTTTTAAGAAAGTCATCGAGTTGGTTTTTAAAAATTAAATGTCAGATTTGTTGAATCTCAACAAAAGAACATTACTCACGTAAAAAATTAAAATAGATTTTTAATAATTGTCATAAAATGCGTTTTGTCAAAATTCATTTGGAAGGCTTATGGGGGGGGGGAATTTGTAGAGGGGGGATTATTAAAAAAAATTTAATGCGAATAAAACATTTTTATTTTCAACATTTTTTTTCTGTTGACGTTATATTATTACTTCTATAGGAGAGAAAGAAGAAACTATATATATATATTATTATATATATTGTAAATTCAGTCAGCTGCTCTATTCCTGTTGCTACTACAACACAACTTTCGCCACAACGAATTCTCCCCCATATGTACCAAAAATGGCTGACTAGAAGGAGATATGCTAATTTTGAGACTCAGGTAGGCTCCTTTCCTGTCATTTTAAACTGTATTTGGAGTAAGTGATCCTTTTAGTCGAAGATGTCAGATCTTTAACAGTAATCTAGTGTCATGCTGAGGGGTTGTCATTTGTACCTTAAGGATAGAGGCTCTTTCTTTATTTTGCTAGCGTGTGCATGGTGGTCGATCTGGTCACAAATACTTTAGCAGACGGCATCCCTTGTCGTTCACACCAAAACAGAAAAACCGTTGATTTCGGTTTGGTTTAATAATAATAATAATAATATTTATTTTGTCGTATTTTTTTTTTTTTCATATGCTTCATATAGCGGATTTTTTTTTTTAATTGTTTCTTTACTTTTGAAAGCATTTCTCAATAAGGAAAGTCGTACTAAAAGAATTTTCGTGGAAGAAAAATCGCCGACGAATTTACGTTATTTTCTAATCGCAACGAAAATTTTTATCACAACACCCAGAATTTAAAAGAAGTTTCCTTGTTTCTTTGCGCTTCAGTACGTTTTACGATAAGGCGATCACGTGACGAGGCTAACATGTTTTCTGCGCGTTACTTAAATAAAAAAAGATGTGTTGTTGCTTTTTTCTTTTTAAAATGAAACTTGAAATAAAAATGTCTTGTCTTTTTTTTTTTTATGAAACCGTGTTTGAAAGAAAATAAAGATATGTCAAAAAAAGTTTTAAAAAGATGGAAAAAAAAAAACTCCGGTTAAAAAAAATAAATAAATAAGTAAAATTAAAATGTCATTAAAATTTTCCTATAATTTTATTTTGTGTGTAAAATTGACCTCGCCTTCTTCTACCTTCTTTTTTAAAGATAAATAATAAAAAATATCTTTAATTCTTCTGTGTACAACTAAGAATCCTTTCTTTCTTTTAAATAACTTTTTGCCCCCTGTTTCATTATCTCTAAAATACGGTCCGTATGGTTCTTTCTTTCAGTACGCTTAAAGTAATTGAAAAGATATGTAATTTATTTATAAAAGAGCGAATCAGTAGAACTATTTTTGTTTTGTTGTTGTTTTTTTGTTTTTTAATCACCAAAAAGTTGAACTGTTAGAGTGCATCTTTGGTCATTGTGCTATTTACTAATGCTGGTAGTGTAAGTGGTGTATTTGTTAATTGATCAGTCGTCCGAAAAGTGGTATTAGGAAGTTGATTGGCAATACAGCTTATCTTTAGTCAGTAAAACTGTAAATGGACGAAGCTTGAATGACCAGTAATACTAAAAAAAATGCTAAACTAGTTAGTTTTAGTGTTGGTCTTCTTAGCTATCCAGTCCTGTTCTCTCGTAATAACATCTTTACTTTTTCAATCAATTATCGCCATAAATCGTTAAAAAACGAAAATCGCATGTGGACGGAGGTCCGAACAGATTTGAAATGAGGAAAAAAAAAATTAAAGAAAAAAGGGAATTGAATGGTGTGAAATTGCCACCAATCCAAACTAACATGATGTCTCTAAAAAGTGTCAGCTCTTAGATTTTTACTGTTAAAAACTTTAAACTCGTTTCAGGTCAGCTTTCAAAAACAAAAAAAGTGTCCTTTAAAACGAAAATTCCATATGTTACAGTGTGAGATTGTTGAGAAAGAAATTACGTTGTTTTTTACGCTTTATTGGCAAATTGCCGAAATTAAAAGAGGTGGGGGAAGAATTTTTGTTGCGTCATGGATTTTAAAACATAGCAAAAATGTTTTTTTTTTAATTGAATACTTTGTGGGTGTGGCGTTAGAATGTCTATCTTTTTTTTTTTTTATTATAATATTTTGCATTTTAAGTACATTTGCTTGGAAGCAAAGGTAAAAGTAAAACTGTTAGTGTTGTTGTATGTATTGTACTGTACATTATTCCAGACTCCTCCTCCTCCTTCTTCTCGCTTTATATCTGTGTATTTCCAATGTGGCGGGAAAATGTCACGATGATTGCAAGTTAACGATAGGTTGTTAAAGTATGGAAGCTTAAACTGGCTTTGAAATATGTTTGGTTTGAGTGAACGAAACGAAGAAAACTTTTTTCTCTCGCTTTTTGTCTCAACTTTTTTTTTAATTTAAATGTTTTGATTCAAAATATCAATGTTTTAATTGCTCTAAAAACTAAATTACTTTCCCAAATGACACAATTTGTTTTATTCCCATTAATGCAAGTATTGAACGATTGACAACATTATCTCTACTAAGTCCGAAAAGTGCTATTTAATTACGTTGGCCATTAACTTGAAATTAAGTACAAATCGTTAATATTAAAATAGTGTTAGAATTGTTGTCTAGTTTCAGTATTGTTTTCATTTTTTTTTTCCTTCCTTTGGACTATTCTTGAAATTTTCAATTGTTTTCTTGAAATAAATCACTTTTATTTTATTTTCCATTTTTTTTTTTATTAAACAAAATTTATAATGTTACGTAACTGAATTATTAGTAAGTATTATTTTTCTTAAATATTTCTTAAGTAAATTTTATCAGTTAAAATTCAATTAAACCCTTTTTTTTACCTAGCTGGAAAAGTAACAAACCATTTTTAAACTTGAATGTTAAAAGATGACTTTAAAATATTGCGATTAAAAAGACATCTAATCAATTTTTTTAACTTTAATTTTAGTTCTCAAAGTCTTGCATACATAGATGTATTTTAAAAATTTTAGGCTCTTAGTTTATTAGCTTCATTAAATTTAAGATATAAAAATAAATGGTCAATATTCTTTCTAATTATTCTTTGCATTTAATTGATTATGTATTTTGCTTTATCTTCGTTCACATGATCTGACTAAATAAAAAAAGTCTCTTTCTCTCTCAATACATTCAAAAAGGCATTAGAGATAAAACCGGTAGTCAAACCTGAGGTTTGTCTACTTTCACTTAAAAAAAGGAAAGAATTTTTTCATTAAAATATCTAGTTTACTAACACAAAAGTAAAGCTATTTTAAAATTATTGAATTTTACGAGTAGACATAAAAAATGTTTTCACGAAGTGACGAAAGCAATAAACTTCTTTACAATTAAGTGATATTTAAAAATACCGTTTTTAATCAACTAGGTATACTCCACTAAAATTTAAATTGCTGAAAAAAACAGCATAAATAAAAAAAATGGACCAAAATTTGAATTCTAACACGTTCGAAATTTTGGTAAATATCTTGTTTTGATTTGAGTTAGCGGGTAACCAAATCGTTACGAGTTTACAATGGAAAACGTATAACTCTTTTTTTTTGTTTTGTTTTGTTTTTTTTTTCCGGTGACAAACACAATTTGGATTTTGGAAATTCTTGCAATAATCAAATAATTGTCGGTTTTTTAATGAAACTTTCAGGCTTTATTAAAAAAATGAATGAAATTATTATTTTAAAAAAGATGTTGGTAATTTTTTTTTTTTTTTACATCTGTTACCCCAGTCCACGTGAAGTCAGGAAATTTTAAGAAATTAAATTTTGTTACGATAATTGGTTAAACACAGGACTTATTGAGGGATGTAGCTCATCTATTATTTTTTTGAAAATTTTTGCCTTTATTTCTGAAAATCTGCTCCCAATAATAAAATAAAAAATGCAATATAACTTTAACTATGACATTTTGATAAGCTTTTAATTGCTTATAAATAATATAAATTAAGGACAGTGTAAGTTTACTCGAAATCAATTCTTTGAAAATTTTTAAAATATTTTAAATTTTTAAAACTTTATATATTATTAAATTATTTAATAATAATAAAAAAAATGAAAACAATTCTTTTAAAATTTTATTATTATTCGAATTTTTTTTCTTCAGAGTATATAATGTATTTTAATAGTTATTTATTCCAGCAATTAAAAGCTTATCAAATTAAATTATATATCAATTTTATTGCATTTTTTTATTTTTCTCTTCGGAGAAGATTTTAATGATTGCAAACTAAAAATTAAAACATAGATGATTTATATTTCCCAATGAGTCCTGCGTTGAACTAATAAAACAAAAACAAAAGTTAGCCATCAATATAAAATTTATTAAGACTTCATGGATTTACGTGGAGTGGGGGGGACAGAGGTAAAAAATATATTTTCATCAAGATTTTTAAAAAATAATTTCAAACATAATTTCATTCATTTGTGAATAAGTACTGAAAGTTTCATTAAAATCCGACAATTATTTGATTTTAGCGAGAATTTCCAAATTAATGTTTTTCACCGAAAAAAGTGGGTAATGCAATCATTACGTTTCCATAGTAAAATAGTCGTAACGTTTCTTTAGCCGCTAACTCAAATCAAAATAAAACTTTGACAAAATTTCGAAAATGTTCGAAGGGATTAAATTTTTTTTAAATAATTTAAAATTACTTTGATCTTTCCTCTTAATAATAATATAAACATTTTGAAGGAAAAAATTTGTTTTAAGTTTGGGAACTTTTTTTATTCATACTATGATGTTTTTGTTATTGATTTGACTGGAGTTACCTACTATGATAGTCTGAAGAAAAAACATTTTTTCGGTTAATAATGAAATTTTAAAAGAATTGTTTGCATTTTTTTTTTTTTTTTTTTTTTGTCATTATAATAATTTATAAATTTTCAAAATATTTTTAAAATACTTCAAAGATTTCTTGGGGTTAGTTTAAAAACTTATTAAACGAAGATTTACTAATCAAAAATTAAAAATCGTCGTCTTTCAATTTTTAAAATAATTTGTGTGTATATTTATAGTTTTCTTTTTTTTATTTTTTTTTATTTTTTTTTTTTGTAAAGTAATTTCTTTGTCTAAATTAAAAGGTCATGTGTTTCAGGGTTTCTTCCCTTTTATCGGAGAAAAATTTATACAATTATGTCACTTGTGATCGCCATACACTTATCTCGCATCTGTCAACACATGCGGTGGGAAGGTCAGAAAGTTGAACTCAATACTTAAATAGTTTTATTCTAAATTTCATGCTATAAATAAATAATACATGTGTAAATCAGATTTTAGGTACCTCCACTCCATTTTTCGATACCTAAGTTTTAAACTGGATTTTTGAAAATAAAAATAAAAATTCTTGAAACTTTAAATTTATTATTTCCACTAAGCAAAATACACTAGTGTATTTTAAGCAGAAATTATATTCATTGGAATGTAAAATTGAGATTTGTTTTTTAATTTTCAATTTTTCGTCCATGTCTTGAGAGATCGACACATTTGTAAACAAAAGTTAATTCTTGGTTGGAAAATTATCAAATTTAAAGTTAAATCAGTCTGATTTGAAACAAATATTACTTGTTTATGGCATGGAATTTACAGTAATAGTATTTCTGACTTGTTGACCTTTCAAGTAGGCGATGACAGCACCTGTTATCAATCCACCTGGAAGTATGGTGGCCAAAAGTTGACATAACCTAGTTTAAGATTTCGTAAGGGAAACAACCACTAAATCATGTGACCTTTTAATGATAAGTATCTTACAAGTTTCCATAGTAAAAGAAAATGTGCTTTAACATAATCAAAAAATTGAAATTATTTTTAAAATCTTAATTTTAAATGTTTGAATTTTTTATTTGTAAATAAAGTTTCTTTTCAATGAATTAATATCCGAAGAGACTGAGTAACTGGAAGAAATTTAAAAGATGTTTGAAATTTTAATTAGCAAAGAAAAAAATGAAAACAATTCTTATAAAAATTCATTTCTCATCGAATTTTTTTCTTCTTCAGAATATATTTATAAAATCAATTAAACGTTTATCTACATTAAAAAATAGCGTAGATTTTAATGCATTTTGATTTTACTATTCAAAGCAGATTTTCGGAAGAATGATCTCGTAATTAAAAACAATTACATGATTTACATTACCCAATGTGTCCTGCATTTAACTAATACATAAAAAAATGGTATAGATAATGTATTTTTAGAAGTTTCATGCAATTAATTAGTGGGGGGTAATAGATGTAAAAAAAAATATTTTTTACCAAGATTTTCTAAAAACCATTGCATAAATAATTTAATTCATTTGTAAATAAGTCCTGAAAGTTTCATTAAAATCAAACAATTAGTCGATTTTTGCAAGAATTTTCAAATTAATGTCAAAAATGACTTGCGCAATATTCTTATTCTTTTGTGTACCATGTCCCTTCAGAATGTAGACGATCATGTCATTCCACGTCTCCCTATCCCTGGTAGCTTTTAGCACGATTTCTCCTGTTGCCCTACCCAACCCCTGCTCTGCCATCCACCTGCTCAGGCCCTTCAAATATGTTATCCGCTGCTTTCCTCTTTATTTCCCTCTATCTGACCTGTGAGTATCAGATTCTCCAAGCCTTCCTTCCTCGTCACATGTCCCAAGAACTTCAACTGTCTTTTCCTGATGCTCAGTATTAATTTACTTTTCGTTTCCATTCTTTAAAACATGCTCACATGCTCGATCCATGATATCTGCAGCATCCTTCTGTAGAACCACATTTCAGTTGCTTCAAGTTTTTTCTTCATCTTTGATGATATTGTCTAGCATTCACTGCCATGTTGAAGAACAGACATCACATAGCAATCCAGTACTCCCTTCTTTGTGTCTAGCGAAATTTTCTTGTCTCTTAATACTCTGATCAGCTTCTGGAGTGCGTCCTTCGCCATGCCAATTCGCCTTCGGATTTCAGTGTCGCACTTTCCGTCTTCCATTAGAACACTTTCCAATTTTAAATTTTTGTACTTGCTTGAATTTATCCCCAACCCTGTAATTGGCATTTTGGGCTCCTCCGTTTGCTGATGAACATACATTCGGTTTTCTTGTAGTTTATGTGTACTGTAGTCCTTTCTTTCGACTTTTTTCATCGACCTTTTTTAGGAGGTCTTGTAGTTTTCTTTCCGTGTCATCTATCAGTACTGTTACGTTTTCTTTAATAGTCACATTATGTAAACATAGCGTGAATCGATGACGGAAAAAAAATTAACTGAAATTTCGAACGTGTTAGAAAAGGATTAATAAAAATTTTTAAATAATGACAAAATTTGATCTTTCCTCTTAATAGCAATTGGCATAAACGTTTTGATGATAAAACTTTGAGTTTGCTTTTATTAAGTTTCAGCCATTTTAACATGATGCTATGCTGTTATTTCCGCAATTGCGTGGAGATACCTACATTAAGTTTGATAATTTTTCAAAAATCAAGAGTCACAGATGTATATTTTATTTTTGCAAGATTTTTAAAACTGAGAATTAACTTTTGTTTACAAATGTGTCGATCACTTAAAAATGGCCGAAAAATTGAAAGATTAAAAAGAAAAAATCTGTTTTAGATTCCAATCAATATAATTTGTTTTAAATACATCAAAATATTTTGCTCATTGGAAATAAATTTAATCGTTTAGATTTTAATTAAAACTAAAAAAAAGTTTCAAGAAAACTTTTTTCTTTTCAAAAATTCAATTCAAACATTTAGATATCGAAAATGAGTGGCGGTACCTACTTTACCTTTATACAAGGTGTAAACTTTTATGATCGCTAGTTAAGACTACTTTTTTTAAATTGTTTAAATAAACATTAAAATTCATCTCTTGCACGCACACACAAAATAAATGTTTAACACTAATTAATTAATCAATGTTTATTTGCCGTGCTAGTAAAAAAAAAAAAAGTAGGATTTGATTTGAACTAAAATCAAAACTGTATATTAGGAAAGTTAAATGCTCTTTTACAAGTTTAAGTATAATTAAAAGCAACTACCATGTCATTTATACTTTTAAAAAAAGCCATGAAAAAAATCTTGATACTTAACTTGACAGTCAATTTAACTTATCTGAAAAGTGGTTATATACACTTTTGAAAAAGTTACTATTCATTAATGATTCCCAAACTCCGTTGCACCAGCAAGCTTTGCCACTAATTTTCTTAGTCCAGCTATATCAATTTCTTTTGTTGACACTAAATGTTATGATTTTTTTTTCTGAAGATAAAAAAAGAAACGCCCCAAAACAGCAAACATAAGAAAATTACAATTTTAAGGTCGGGATTTAAGATAAGCATAACGATCTGCAAAAATCTTTTAAGCAAAGTGAGTTGTTGTTATTATTGTTAGTAGTAATAATATCTTTTTCTCTAACAAGACAATAGCGGCATATTTCATTTTGAAAGGCTTTAACAAAAGCAGTGGAGGACACATTATCTGATACTGGAGTTAACCAGTATTCCTTTAAAGAGTTGGACGGAGTAAATTCGAGTGCTTTAAAAACTTAAATAGCAACATTAGGGTTTTCATTTATTTTTTTAATTCATCATCTCCTTTTTCAGCAAAATTCGTTGAAAAGGGGGAAATTCGGGCAACATCGCTTTTCTCATGTGAAAGTGTTTCTTTTCTATGAGGCGATCAGTTTTCAAATAAATTTTATTGGCGTTCTGAGTACCCAATAATGCATAACAATAAAATCAGGTTCTAATTATAAGAAGTAAATTAAAAAAAATCCGATAATAATTATACGCGTCTATTCATAACCTACCTAATAATGTCTAGCGTCCCAAAAAATGGGACTGAGTATTAATGAGCCATATTATTAATTTTTGTTTTCTTTCATATTATGAGGAATTATGTAGAATAGTATTTTCCTACCCACTCCCACCAATTTCATTCTGTACATTTCAGTTTAGTCAGTGGACATAATTTTAAAATTCACAGTTTCGCACAGCAAAAAGTTAATTTCCAAGTTTTATGAAACGTACAATCTGAAAGAAAAATTGAAAACGTCTTTTCCCCCTCCCCTTTCTATTCATTCATATAGCCATTTGTATCTCATGCTTATTAGCAAGAAATCATGAAGTCGTTTTTTATAATCAGTCATCAAGAAAATTCCCTGGTAGAGATCATTGTAATCCCTTTTGGATTAATGCGCGCGCACAAAATCTTGCTCTACATCTTCGATGACTTTTCAAAGATTTAGTAATTAAAGCCTAAATATGGAAATTGACCAACTTTTTTATATATTTACTAATATAGCTCAGTCGAGAACAAGTTTACAACTGTAGAAGACTATTGCTCTATCAAATTAGCTTGCATGTGTGACTGTTTCATGAGTCGAGTTTAGTTTGGTAATCATTTTTATATTTGCTTTCTATGGCCACCAGGAAATTATACGGCCAAAAGTTTGAAATAAGTCGGATATTTGCAAAGTAAGTTAGACCAGGTCATCCCATAACTAAAATCTTAAGGACTAGAAAAAGTATCAACAATTCACATTAAATTAGAATCTGTTCATTTATATATTTTCAATAATTTTTACAGAATCGTACAATTAAGAATACGATTTTTTTAATAAAACAAAAGTGTTTTTGTTTAGAGGAAAACAATGAAGGGAATATGGTTTTTCACCTATTCATATGTTTTAATAACTAGTCCATCAAAATGGCTCAGTAAACTCACAGAATAGATGATAATCGGATGGAACAAGATCAGAAGGATAAGAAAGGGGTGGAATTCTTTATTCCCACCACCCGCAATTTTCAATATTTTCAGATACGATGTTTGCTGTATGGAGGTCAAGATGAAACGGCATGTTTTTGATCAAATCGAATCTATTTCTTCAAAGCAGTACTTATTTTTTTACTAATATTCACCTTATACAAGGCCCAAGAGCCACTCGAGTTACAGAAGTTTGTTCGTTGGAAGCTGATAATAGTAAGAGGCGCACTTTGTATTATGTGTCAAAGATAACCCATTCAAGGCGAGTTAAGATTGTAATTGTTGGGAAAGCATACTTTTTTTTTTTTTTAGGGAGGGTCAGTTTCACAAAAGTGGTCCGTGGGAAGCTGTTCAAATAGAACTTATTAATGAAATATGAACGGAATGAGTGTAGTTCGTCTCGTTGTACGCAACGTGGCGGATCTTAGCTGTGACGGTTGACTTATTTGTTTAAAACTGAACAAGCACGCACTAGCTTGTATTGTTATCATCTAGACAGTTCAGAATAGTAAAAATATTCAATGTATCACTGTCAGATTTCAGACATTATTTACGATAGAACTATTTGGTATTTTATGCTTTCTCCAAAGTGTAAGGATGATTAACTCCTTTAAAATAATTGGCTAACAGACATCTCAGTACCAGAGCAGAAATTTTAAACTTATAATTTACGGAGACGAGTCGTAACACATGGTCAGTATTTAATGTGAATACACGGAGTAATGGTTAGCGGCTTGTATTAAGAAATCGGAGAGCCAACTTCGAATCAAGTTAATTACAGTCACTTACGTGCTAATACCCTTGAGAAAGGTATGAATCCATCTCTTCTCCACTCAGCTATGGGTAAAATCGTAGGACAGACTGGGTCCTATAATCTCAGGTGGCAACCAGTCTAGAAGAAAACTCTGAATTTAAACCAGATCACACTATCGTAAAAGTGTATACATGAATCTGTGGGCCGCTTGTGAATCCGAATTCTCACTGAAACTTCTGAGGTTTTGACTGTCCGAATGAATACGACCACTGCTATGTTTGGTCAGCATTCATTTAGATGAAGTAGGTTCTTTAGACGGAACTGGCTCAACCAACTGGTTAAGTACTGCAATAGATAACGACAAAAATTGCCCATTTTTAGCGGTTATTGCCACAGGGACCAGGGTGTGCTATCTAACCCTCTCCCTGTAATGCAATGGAGGATATGCTGCATAGATGACTGGTATCAAGGAACCAAATTTGGATACTTAATATTTCCCGTGTTCCGATATCCAGAAATCTCCGGCTAAGGTGGAAATGAGGAGCATAGTTCTCACCTATCTTGAGTTCAAAAACATCTATGTCGCCCTGTGAGTGATGAATTATTTTCCACCGTACAAACCTTTTCCAACAGATGAAATGTCACGGGTCTCCCGATGCGCTATCACTATTACGATAGCAAGTGTTCTGACGAGCTGCATTTGGTAGTTCCACCAGTTCTGGCCTTCATAACTAAGACTCGCCATTTCATTCTCTTTGTATTCCATTAGTAAGAAGGATGTTGTTCTTAGACAGCTTCTTCTCAAGAAATGCTACTTTGTGGAACAGGCTCCCTAAGGAATATTTTCCCGATCCCTACAATCTTAACTCCTTCAAGTGAATATGCTTAGAGTTCATGATTATAATGAGAACCTGTGTGTGCACGTAAAATCCACAGAGGCATCGAGAGAACATCTGTAATATTAAGGATTTGACTGTTGAACACTACAAGTGTAGCGTTTCGTTTTGTGTGTGTTTTGTAGTGTTGTACTTGACTGACTTTTTTAATCTTTTATTTCTAAAGAATACCGATGAAAATCAGAATTCTTTTTATCTTATCTTGTGAAATTAACACACAATTCTTTGCTAGTTGGTTAATTTAAAACCGGGATAGAATTATTGTAATTTTGTTTCTCAATGTCATTAAGGCTATTTGCATGTGCTTGAATATTTCAAACTTCGTTAATATTTGTACAGTACTATACTTTTTTACGCCCAGTAATTTATTTTTTAATCAATTCACCCCAAACAAGGTGATTATGGCACTAAGACGCAAAGAGCTAATAGGAATGCCAGAGACTTGCTATCCGAATGTTTTTTTTTTTTTTTTTTTTGGTGTGCTCATCATGTGGCATATCTTGAGAGTTTTAACCTGACAGAGTTCATTCCTCTCCAGGTTAGACCACAGCCGTTCATTAGCATATTGTGATATTTCACTAGTTCCAAAAAGTGGTTACCAGACGAAATACGCATTACTTTTCCTCGAGGCTCAACAACGTCAATACAATTACTGTACTAACACTAATGCTAACATATAGAAAACTATAATTCACACTCATTCCTTAAGTTTCTTTCAAAATTTATTCGGGTGTAAATTTTTGTCCATCAGTCGTTTGATAATGTCTTGACCGTAACTTGTATTCATATGTGTTAAAAAAACAGTTCATCAGACTTGTCTCTATTACGACGGCCCCCTAAATCGTATCTAGAGCGCTTAGCGTGGTATCATTGTAATTATGTATAAATACGTACGTACATATACAAGACGGTTCCCGTAAAATATAGGCAAAATTTCATAAAACATTATATATACTTGTGCCCATGTATAAAAGTTTATATGGCTATACCTTTTAGCTTGTCTTGATTTTTAGCTGGGTAGGGTTTATGCTATCTTAAAATTTGTTGTAGGTCTCTGTCTTAGAGTAATAGACAGCTTCTCTCGTTAGTGTAGTTTGCTTGGTCCTCATTGGGTACCTCATTACATTAAAGATATTGAAAGCCTGCAGTAGAGTTTGTAAATTTGTCTGTTGGTGAGTTTAGTTCTCATTAGGTGCTCCACTTAGCCATACCTGACTAAGCTTTGATTAGTAAATATCTACATTATTTGCTTAAAATCTAACATAAGATTATTCAATTTAAAAGACTTTTTAATGAACAAAAAATACATTATTCCTGTCTGAATTTCTGGGATGAGGAGTTATCATTATTTACATGCGGACTATTGTCCTCATCTTTGTTATTATTACAACGTTTCTGATAAAACCGTTGATTTGTGGATTTGGGTTACATCGTGATTGTCCGATCCAGGGATTGAACTCACAATGTATACTAGCATTCAGTGGAAACGGGCGAGAAATAACTGAACAATACTAAATAAAAATAAGAACTAGACGATATCCCTAGACATGAGCAATGGAACGAAAAGTCTACATCTGTAGATTAAATAAACAGTTCAGTTCAGAATTCCCTGTAGGTTACACAGATCAATATACACCTGAAGAGGATCGAAGAGCACAACGACCGAAACGTTGTGATAACAACAAAGATGAGGACAACAGTCCAAATATAAATCGTGGAAATAAATTATTAGGTTGGGAGCATCGTCATTGATGTCTGTTTCAACTGACAAACTGTTCTTCAATCCATATACGCATAACGTTTGTTGTATATCTTATTCGGGCAAAGTATTTGATGTTGAATAGGCCGGTCCCCACCTCTGAGTCGTGTATGACGGGTTTGTTTATGTCCAAATCACCATAAAATAAAGTATCTGAATGAACCCAACAAATTGGATGCCTGCAAATACATGTTTAGTTTTATGGTGATTAACTTTTCACATTTCTCGTATCACTTTAGTACAAATAGCCGTTGTTCAAACGTAAAAGCTGTTTTAATTTTCAAGGTCCTTTTCTTTTATATGAAAAGGAGAAATACGTCCCTTGATTACAGCGCGATAAAGTGTATGTCGCGTATTGTTTGTGTTTCTCTCCCTCAATACAAATGTTTTCAATCAATCTTTCCATTACTTGAAGATCATTGTTTAAGAAGACGCAATTATTGAGATCGCTTCTATTTTATTTTATTGCCACACACTATCGGGGCGCCATCGAGATTCTTTTCATATTGTGTAATCAGGGTTATATTTGGTTGGTTGATTTTTACATGTCGACCCTTATTGGATTATTTAATACTGACTATTCAGACGGGATATCTAATGAGGATCCAACTCAATATTCAGTAGTAATGGTCTCTACCAGAATGCATCGCTAAACATTACCGCACGCCGAGGCAGCATGTTTTCTTTGTTTGTATAAAGAGATCGGTATGGAGAGCAACTTTGGATCCGGAGTAATGGAACGAAATGTAAGTGTCTCTCGGTACATGTGATCTATTGAAATGCCAATGCCTTAATGTAGATAGTCTGTTGTTTGGAGATATCTTTAAGATTTTACAAGACTTGGGATTAACCGACAGCACGGAAATACGACACATGTGAAATTTTTCGGGCCTGAAAATAAAAAAAAACTTAAAAGTCGCGCAAACTTTGTTTAAACTAAAATATTAGTTGTTTTTTTGTTTTTTTTTTTAATACTTTTGGGAAATTAATTACGCCACTCAGTTTTGTACGTACGCGTATAAGGGCGTTTGCCATGTGAGGTAAAGAATTTCATATGCTCGGAATTTAGTTAATCTTTGAATATGGGACCTTGATATTTACTAAGTTTAGCCAAGAACGACACGGGAAATGACAGTCTCGCGCCTCGCTTCCATTTAAGGTACGTACATCTGCCTTAAAGATCTGCAGTCGAAATCCGTACTTTTACCTTGGCTCAAAACCCGGTTTCTACACAATGTAGAAAATACGTAACTTCTTTGACTAAAAGGCAAGCAAGCGATTTATCAGTATTTTTCTTCGATATAGTTATTGACTTATCTTGGCACGCAGTGAGGCTCGAACAAGCTATACGAATTAACGCTACGGAAGACACACAATCTTTATCTCTAAACTACTTCAATAACACTCTTGTCATAAATCGAAAGTATGCCTAAATCCGGCTACAAGGAGAACTGTCCCTCCTTCGGGATACAGCTTCCACGTCGCATTCAAAAGTACGTCTGAGGCGTCCCAAAAGGGAAGTACTAGAGAAATTGGAAAACTCTGTACCTGCTCGAATATAGGATGGGGCACAAAGTTTAATGTCCCGGACACTACGCTAAACTTCGTGTCCTATTCTCTCCCCGTATGAATGTGTAAATCTTATCGATATCCGTTGCTAGTGACTTTCATCCTCACTGGGGATTCAGTTACAATTACATTGTTCTATAATGTTTCGGTCTAATGTTAATGCTGTATTTAAATTCCTCCTTGTCTGGCACAAAGCCATGTAGGTGACAAAAATGATTTTGTCCCATTATTGAGACAATCTGGGATCAAAGCAGTAGTGCCGATGTAAAATATGCAACTGCTTCAACCTCAAAGTAAACTTAATATAATGATTTATGTGATATACAACTTTTACGAATGAATAATGAACAGTTTAAATTTTGGTTAGGTGTGAACAATGGATTTTTTTAACCTAATACAAAAGTCGTTTTCCTTTGAAAACCGTCTCTTACAAACAACCCCTAATGTATGTATGAAGTGTGATAGAGGTAAGACTTCTTAGATGTTTGTTCCGTGGTCTACCACCGGACATAAACAACATATGTGCTTTCTTGTAAGTTTTTAAGACTGACCACATTCGTCGTACACGGGAGGTAAAAATCACTTTTTTTTTTCTTTTCTTTTTTTTCTTTGCGATGAAAATCACTAAACAGCTCCACTACAGTCATATACCAGATTTTACAAATACACAAAAATATACTGTGTAAAGGAGGAAAGGGATAATTAATTATTCAATTGGCTTAAAAAGGGGGCAAATGTTATGCATTTTATGCTGCGACATAATACATTTGAGTTGCGATTACGAACTACAACAGGGAAAAATATAAGATTTAGCAACGGAAAAATTTAATGTGACGTAATAGTCCTAATAGAAAAATAATAATCCAATGGCTATTTCTAGAATCTGGTCGTAGTGTTACTAATATTTCCAGCCGTCAAAGCACAGTACTTGCAAAAACTGCAAATATTACTACTACTAACTATGACTAGTAATAGCAATCCTCATCATTTACGGTAATTGAGAAAACGACGTTTTTAAAGTGATTTTTTTTTTAATTCTCTCCTTAAGAAGTAGATATGTTTTGAGAAGGAAGTGTTTGTTGATGTGATGTTAAAGCACCACCTACATTGAGGTGTTTAAATACTCCGATGAATAAAATACAGTTGTCGGTCGAATAAAAAAAAAATGGTGAGAAAGATTGTTTCCAAATATCCCAGTAAAAAATAAAAATGAGAATGATAAAAAGTAAGTGGGAAACGTTTTTTTTTTTGTTTTTGTTTTTTAAAGCGAGATATTGGTTTTAGTATTTGAAGGGGGGGGGGCATTTAAAACATTTTATTAAGTAAATAGCCCCCCTCACCTTTCTTTAAAGCAAAGTTAACACAAAAAACTAAAGTGTAAATATTAGTCGGAAAAGACTTCCTTGTCCTGAAGAGAGAGTAAGACATGGTCAGGTTGGCTTTAGAGGTTGGTGTTGTCTGCACTCTCTGACTGACTGATTTGAATGAATGAAAGAGAGAGAAATGTAGCAAGAGACAGAAGGAAAGTTGTCTTAGGTGTTTTAAACCAGATACGTCAAAAAGAAACGACGCAGATCATTACGCAATTTGTCCCGACACTCTTTCACATACGCACACTTTATTTATATACCCGTTTACACCTAACAAGATGGAGGCGAAAAGCTGCAGCCTGAACCTTCAGCTGGACATTATCTATATCATTAATACAGTACGAAATCTGTCAACAAATGAATTTATGCACTCTACATTTATTTGCGAATTTGTTTAAACTTTTCACTGACTGCAGCCATGATATTTACTGGCTGCTATTGCTTAACACGTGAGTTTTCTTTTTTTTTTTTTACTTTCACTTTTTGGAGTCCAGTACAGGGCAAGAAAGCAAAGAAATAATGGAAACGACTGTCTGATATCATTTTCAATTGATATTATCACTTTTTTTTATCATTCATTTCATCAGAAAGCTATTTTCCAAAGAAAATAGATTATGATGTATTATACCAATGTAAACACTTTCGGAGAGGTGGTTAGTGAAAATGCCATATTTTTAAAACGTAGATAAACATTGGGAGCAAGGTGTATATAAATTTGTCGACTCCCCCCCCCCCCCGTTTTTTAAATTTCCTTTTGTTAAAACTTTTTAATCTACCTCTACCCCGGTCTGGTTCAGCATTTAAGATTTTCTTTGTGCAGGTAATAATAAAAAAAATAAAAGGAAAGAAAAATCTAAATTGAATTTTCAATATTAAAAATAACGCAGAACTGTATAAAAGACTCGTCAAAAATCCTAAACGAAGATCTTAGGAGTTAATTGTGTTGTACACCAAATTTATATTGCACAATTTCAGAATTTCGTATTGAAACCTTTAAACTCAAATTCTCTGTCGATTGAATTTGACAGGATTTTTTATTTTGAAAACCAATATAGGATTTCGGTTAAAAAAAAAAAAAATTGAGGTTCTAACGTTTTCTACACATCATCACTTAAAGTCTTAAGGTCTGATTTTAGTAAGCTTCTCTATTTTTCGGTTAAATCTCTAGTCTCCACTTTTTAACGGTAACTTCTTAAACGCAAACAAAGTTTTGAAGAATTTTGAAATTTTTTTTAAATTAATTTAAAAATGAGTACAATTATAAAAAAAATCATTATTCATCGAAAATTTTCTTCAGATTATGTCATTTTAAATCTAAAAGCAATTTAAAGCTCATCTAAAAAAATAGCATAGCATTTTTTTTATTTTATTTTGCAATTCGGAGCAGATTTTCGGGAAAGCAGTTAAGTGTTTGGAAAAAAAACGGATGATTTACTACATTCACTAAAGACTCCTGTATTTTAATAAAACGGTTTTTTAAAGAGAATTTAATTTCTAGAAATTTCATGAAACTAAGTTGGAGGGGAGTAGGATAAAAAACATTTAAGATTTTTTAAAGAATAATTTCAAAGATAAATTCATTTAATTTCTGAATAACTTCTGAAAGTTTCATTAAAATCTGACAATTATTTTTTAGCAAGAATTTCCAAATTAACTGTTATTTTACCGGAAACAAAGGCACTAAAATCCCCCATAAACTGATCGCACGCTGACGGAAAAAAAAAGTAACCAAAATTTCGAACGTGTTAGAAAGGATTAAAATTAAAAATAATGAAAAATACTTTGATCTTGCTTCTTAATTTGACGATAAATCTGTTCTTTTTAAGTTTGGGACATTTTTCATTTCATGGTATATACAGTTTTTTAACGAAAAAAAAAAAATGGAAGTACAGATCTTGTGCTGAAAATGTTAAAGCAGTCACAGGACAAATTATTGTTTTCCCCTTCCCGGTTAAAAAAAAAACAAAAAAATGGTTCGTGTTTCTTCAAAGGTGGATACTAGTTAATGAATATTTATTTGTGACCGTACATGAGTTTTGTTGACTCTTTGCTTTGACCTACCTTTCTTATGCTGTGTATTTATCTTAAATAAATAGGGGTTTGTTGGCTACCGGCCATTATTCGATTGACGGACAATCATTTCTACTAATAGGTATTTTTATCTGTACGCCCACGTCATACAAAATGTTGACACAAGGTCAAGTTTAGTGCAAGATTTCGGAAGCTCAAAAATCCCCTCGGCAGTTCCCCTAGGGATGACAGTTCCTCTCCTAAAGAAGAGACACTGCTTGGGGAGATGCCCCCTGGGACTTGAGCTATTATTCAAATTTAAGCACCCTTTCTTAGCTAATTATTTCTTTCTATGAAATAGATCTTATCTTTAACTGCTACTGACCAAGAAATGTGCAGTGTTTGGTAGCCTGTAAGTTTTCGTTTAATGAATTAAGATTAAACTTTAATTTTTTCCTCCTTGAAAAAAGAACTTCCACATTTGTTAGGAAAGCAAGTTTTTTTTTAGTTCTCTTCCCTGTTGGTGAATTAAGTAAACTGTTATCGATATATTCACTCTCCCAAAAGTGGGAAATCTTGTCTCCACTTGTTACCTTTTAAAACGAATTCTTGGTTAAACGGAAGCTACTTGTACTTTGAAGATTTTTGACCTGTGCACGAAAAAGCATTTCTCGTTTATAAACGTGATGTATCCCCTGCTTCACATTTGTTTGTAGTTTCAACTTGATCTTTTTTTTTAGCCTGTACGATCTTTTTAATGCACATCTCGATTCTCCGCCTACAACACTTCTTCCCTCTATTTTTTGGCCTCCCAATATAGATAGATATACTTGCAATTCGAGATACGACAAAAAGTACTCTGTGTCCTTTGCCTTTTTTTTTTTTTTTTTTGTACTTTTAGCTTAAAACTGAAACTACACACCCGCTTGGACAGGAAACATTGCAATGAATTTAGTTTTTTACCAATTTACTTGTCTCTCTATCTCTCCTTCCTGACTTAGTGATTGAAGGGTTTGTTTGTTTTTTTTTGTTTTGTTTTTTATTAGAAGAAAAACGATATTTTCTTTTACGTTGTTTTAGTCATTTTCATCATCATATTTTCTTTTTAACTAAATGAAAAAGAAATTTTAAAATTGTTTATTTTGTATATTCTCTAGTCTACAAATAAGTCGCTGCTTAGGATTATGTACTTATTTTTAAATTCTCTTAGAAAAAAATACTACAGAAAAAATAAAATAAAACTAAAATCATCCAAACCTGCTACGTGTCGGTAAACCGTTAAAAACAAATTGTTAGGCAAAACAAAATTTAATAAAGATGTTACGCCATTGAACAACGTTGTTCTCTGTAGGTCCGTCGTCAGTGTTTCGAAGGCGCGGCCCTTGAGTAGAGTGAGCACGAGTAAGGATTTGCACCTTAAAATTCACATTTTTCACGAGGGTGCAAAATATTTTCAGAGGTGGATGCAACCCCCTCCCTCTTTGGTGACAGACCTGGTTCATTGACGAGTGACGACTATTGGTAATTAAAGAAACTTAAACAATAGTGTTGTGTTGGGAAAGTTGTTTTGTTTTGTTTTGTTTTTTTTACTGCAGAAAATCGACTTTTTTTTTTTTGTGTATTATTTATCAAACATTTTGAATGTTGATTCAGATCGTGGATAATTTTTTTCTGTGTTACTTTAAAATTAAAGACATTCTTTCCTCCTTAATTAGAAATTATGAACTGTTTTACTTTTCTGAAGACCTTTTTTTGGTGATGAAATAAATTGAAGAGCTTAGTTAGTTTTTCGGGGACTTCAAACATTTAATTCAGACCTCCTCCCACTTCACACACATACGTACACCTACCCTTTGTTTTAGTCCTTAAAGCTTTTAAACTTTTGTTTTGATTGATCAATTTTAACTCAATTGCCTATTGTAAATTTTCCAAACCTGGAATCATCCTTGTTACGTGGCGCTGACATTTATACTTTAATCAAATGAAAACTTTCTTTGTCTTTAGGCCCTAGGGCAATATCGGAACCTATAAAGAACAATTATTTTAAAGACAATTTGCAGTTTAATACCCACACACACTATCAACTTAAGCGAACAAACCAAAACCACCCTTCCTAAAAAGAAAAAAAAATCATAAAACTTGTATTTTTCTTTCAACGCTAATCTGTTTTAGGAACACCAGTTGACATATAGTCATTCTGAAAATACACAAAAGCCTGGTTAAGCTACGTTTCTTCAATAAATGTACAAGAAATGTTATTTTTATTTCTTAAGGGGTGCGGAGGGTGACTTAATTTTGTAAGTATTTTATTTTTACTTTTCTCTCATATATATATATATATAAGGGTTGTTTCCGTCTGAATTTCTGGGAGTTGTCATTATTTACACGCGGACTATCATTCTTGCAACCACCAGCCTTCATGAGGTGCTTGCTTGTCGATTCCTGGATATGGACAGCCGAACGAGATTCGTCTACTCGTAACTGAGTAAATTTTAATAAAGAGTTCTGTTCGAAATTCATTGAAGATTACCCGGATCGACAGGCACCTAGTGAAGGCTGAAGGCAAAACGACCGAAACATTGATAATGACCAAGATGGGGATTCGCGTGTATATAATTATATAATTCAATATTCATTTTCGTTTCCCTTCACTCAAAATGTCTTAATTTTCCAATCGGCTTTAACGAGCGTTTTTTCTTACCTTACAAGTAAATAAATAAAAAAAATACAAATTTGATTTTAATCCTTTGAAAAATCGTAGGTGTGATTAATTCAAAAATATTATTACCGATACAAGACGTCTTTTTAGTTTTCAAAAAATTTTAAATGAACTGTCTAGAGAAGGAAGGAATTGCTTTCATTCAGAAATCTTAAAGCTTTTCAAAGGAAAAACAGGAAACACCTATACACTTTGTAATTAAAAATACTGTTAGTGTTTTGTCTTTTGTAACTTTGTTTTTGACTCGTACTGCGAGAAGAATGATGAACACACGTGGAATTATGAAGATTAGGTTTCACATTTGTAGTATTTACCATTTTAAGAATTATATAGTGATGAAGAGATCAAACATTACTCCCCCCACATCTGTTAACAATACAATACATTGAGTTACTCAATTTGAGTATGACCTGTATGTTCAAAGTTCACGACAAAATCCGTTTTTTTTTTTTCTTTTTCTAATCATCGAAATAAAACTAGTGTAGTCTGATCTAAACTCCAATTTAACGATTTTTTAAATGCTTAAATTTTAGACTCCAAAACTGGCGGGAAACTAAGACATATATCGTCGCTGCAGTTTCACGTTTCTAGCTTCATGTTTATTTTAATCATTATTGCATATAACATCTTTATTATACAACAGACAGACTATTGTCAAAAATGTCCTGGCAACCACAGAGAACACCTTGGATATTTTTTAATTCAATGCAACCATAATATCTTCTTGTAGAACTGCGCAGTTGGGAACCCTCGATTATAATTTGAATAAATGTTGACGTCGGATATATTCGTGTTTACTTGCTTGTGCTACTATTATAACTACGCAATAAAATTGGATGTGAAAAACACAAGGGTCACTCACTTCTGCCTTCAATAGTAGTTTTAAAACCACAACCCTTGTTTAACTACCTGTGTAACACTCGTTTTTACACGGTGTTAGTTATATACACAGTTTCGTGGAGAGAAAAGATTATATTTTTTTAAAAAAGGGATATTTGACAAAATAGAAGGTATAGTAGAATTTTGTCTCAGTATTCTTTTTACTTTCTCTAATGTTTAATTGTTTATGTTCGTGCTTTGTTGTAAAATTCCCTTCGTGTTTTTGAAAAGGCCTGTTCGATTTCTTAATTATTCTAATCTTCTTAATTTGTCTTTCCAGGTACATTCAAAACAGCAGCGTTAGGTTTTGTTTACAATTTAATTTCCCGTTTATAGTCTTTTAAGTATCAACTGTTTTGAAAAAGCTTCCCCATTTTTTTTTTGTTTGTTTGTTTGTTTGTTTGTCTATCCGTATCTTTAACTTTTAACATCCTTATTGTTGTATGGGGTTATGTTTATTTTATAAGGGCGCATTCCATTATCTAATGAAAGTTTTATCTGATTTTGATATTTATTTTTTTTCTCATGCCTTATTTCTTAGTTAATCAAGAAGAGTTTTAAAAAAAAAATCCATGTATTTTTATTTAACGCACTTTTGACGCACCGTACTTTAAGTGCCTACTTTTCTCTTCTCGCCTATTCGGAAGAGTAAGAGGCTGTCTTTTTGTGTACATAGTTGTTTTTTCTAGTGTGAATGTCTTTACGTATCTTGTTTATTCGTGTACTGTAGTAAATATACATCTTACGTTAGTGTTTTACGTTTTTTTCTGTTTATCTCGGAAACAGTAACCTGTAACCGAACACTTTCGATGTCCATAGCCTCACCTGATAAACTGCCTGACTCTTTCTTTTTCATTACTACCCAAAACGAGGAAAGAAAATAAAAAATATACTCCCTAGATAATTGGGAGAAAATGACTTAAATTCTTAAGTGTTTAAGCTGTTTTGTTTTTGTTAATTAATGTGAAAAAGTACCTCAAGTGTTTTTTTTTTTTTTTTTTTTTTTTTCCTTTTCCTCTTTCTTTCTTTATAAAATGAAGTAATGTGTATTTTTGTTTTGTTACTTGTACTGGTGTGTATGACTGAAATTATTTTCCCCCCTTCAAGTGAATAAATGTTTCGTTATTAAATTGTTGTCTTCTTCATTTATACGCATGCTTTGATTTTTTCCTTATTCATTCAGAAATGCACAATTTTTGTGCATGTTGAACTTTTTTCTTTTTTTTTTTTTTTTTTTTTTTTTAGCCTAATGCACAGATGTTGCTAAAATATTTAAATATTCGCCGAAGACTGTTGCCAACGCGAGCGCGCCTAAATGAGTTTTTAAAATTAACATACCTGAAAAAACAAAAACTAGAGTAAGACTAACAGTAATTTCAATTTGAAATTAGTCAGGATATTTTGTACTGCTTAATTATTTGCTTTTTTTTTTTCTTTTAATTCCATAGCACATTATGTATTTTCTCTCGAGGTTGCTTGGACAGTGTTGTTACTGTAGTGAAGTGTAGTGTACAGGTCATGTCCGATTATGGGTTTCAACTTAAAAAAAAAACACGAAATAAATACCGAACATCCATATTCCTTGTTTTTTTATGTTTGCTTTTTTCCGAGATGAAATATATATATATATATATATATATATATATATATATATATATATATAGCAACTAGTGTCAGCAACTTGGTCCCGGAAATGATAGCCAGCCGCCCTCACTAACTTTTGACCTCTGTACTCAAATATCTGCATCTAACATAAACACAGACATTTCTCTCAAATTCCTAGGGACTTCAACAAATCTAATTGAAACAACAAGCAACTTCGCTGTTTCTTTCGTCAAGTGAGTTTAGGGAGGAGGAGGGGTCACAGTGACCTTAACCTCGCATAAAGGGAACATAGGGAAGGTTTTTAGACGTCGTGGTTTGGATTTTTTTTTTCTTGTTTTTAACTAATTTTATTGTTACGAAGAAAATTCTATAGGGTGTTATTGGGAAATGTCTATTTTTGTTTTCTTGTTTACAACGCAATTTGGGTTTTTAAAGATGATTTGGTGTTGTGCAAAATAGGTGTTCACTGTTCTAAGCATCATCATGGCCGTCACTCACTTTGGAAGCTTAATGCGATTTTTAGGGAAGTGTTTCTTTCTTCACAGAACTGGATTACGATGGTTGAAGACTGAAGAGTAAGACCTTTTAAAGTACTTTGGTTGCAAACCGCTTGTGCTCTTAAAATAAAACAAGAGAAACTTAATATTGAATATGCTTAGCAGTCATCCTTATCTATATGAAAGATCAAGGCTACATTTTTATTATGAAATTATCAACATCAATAACAAAAACCTTATTTTGGTAATGGCCATGGTAATGTCTTTTTAACCCTTAATTCAAGGGTTTCGACATCAGTCCTAAATTAAGTTTTTAAGGAGTTTGTACAAGATAGAAAAAAAAAAAAGAATCAGTTGATGTGTATGAGAGGGATACTCAAAAATTCTCGGCCTGACTAAGAAAACTGATCTTGAGTTAAAAAAAACATTCTCATTATTCCACACATTCATTCTGCAGTTGAGCACACTTGAAACATTATTTCTCATCCCACCTTTCATAATCCTGATGGTCATCAAAAAATTTATTTTTGGATATGGATAATCCAATAACTTTGTCTTAGTTTTTCATTCGCTTTCACACATCTCTTCACCCCCATCGCCATATTGCAGCTGTATAGCAAAGTAGACTGTACTAGTGACCAGTCAAAGAAGGATTTGTTTTCCAAACATCATAGATAATAAAGAAAAGGAATCTTTGGATAGAGATGCATGATTGTCTATGTCCTCAAGCATTTAAAGAATAAATAATTTCAAAAATAAAATAACCATAATAGAAACATAGGATTTTATTTATTTACTTATTTACTTATTTATTTATTTTTTTTTTAAAATAAAAAAAAATACATTTGCTTATATTGGATGCCTATCAACAAAGTTTTAAAAAAATGGGATGTTGAATGTGCTTATGAAATTTAAGAGCTCCAAAGTCCGTTGTTGGCTGACACAAAATAAAATCTTACATTATCCAGAATAGCCATCGTATATTCTCAACGTTAAGCATCTGCCTTGTGATAGACAACACACTCATATTTTAATACTCCTATGCATCATTTTTAGTTCTAAATATTTAAAATTCTCACATAGTTAATTATGCAGTCATAAGATTCTAATCATTAAGAAGTATGAAATTACAAAAGGTTAATACTGCTATTGCCATTGTATGTCAATTATTTTCTACTGAAAACTGCAATATGTACTTTTTCTGTTTCAGGTAGCTATTAGTCAGCATGTATTAAAAAAAATTCTTCTTTCTTTTTTTCTTGACACTGGTCCTATCTTTTTCTATCAGTAGATAGCAGTTCAACTCTCCAACAAGAAAGCATTTAATTTTGTTTTTATTCAAATGGTGGAAAAATCACAAAAAGAAAAAGAAATTATCAAACATTTCTGTTTTTCTTGGAGCTAAAAATATTGTGTGCAAGTTTTGGCAGCCAATAATGGATGTGCAGCCCATGCCTGTTTTCCAATCTCAGAAATAAAATTTAATCCAATTTATCTATATTTTACCTTACTCTTTTACTCCCAAAACTTATCTAACAGCAATACAGAAAATGTCAACTTTTGAATTCTCTCCCTTTTTAAGATATGCAACAGTAGATGGACAGCCAGTTAAAATTACTTTGGTTCCAAATCTGAAAAACATTATTATTTGTGGATATGTTACTGAAGGTCTATTCATGTTACATGTTTAACTTGATCAAATATCATCAATTGATGATCCAGTGGAAAAAAAATTTTAAATCATTTTAAACTTTTTCCCCAGAGATACAGACACCATTCATTTATAATTTGAATTTAAGTGACTGATTGACAACTCTAACATTCATGAGGTTACTATTTGTTATGCATTAATGTCAAAATGTAACTTTACCAAATTTTCTAAAGCATAAAAAATCTTGTCAATGAAAGATATGTCACTAATGGAAAATTTAGATAGCAATAAAGATTTTTCTGACTTTTTGTCATCATTTGAGTTAGCTGATAAAAAAAATTCTGTGTAACATATTTCATCGTTTAGAACTTTATCAAACTAAATGTTTTTGTTTATATATATATATATATATGTAGGAAAGAGATATAAAAATGCAAGTGTTAGTTTTAATAATGCAGTGATAGGAATCACTGAAGATGTTAGAACTGATATTTTAAACTTTTGAATTTTTTTTTTTTTTTTTTTTTTTTTTTCTCAGGTGTGTCTGGACACAAAATCTAGCTGATTTCATAGTTTTCTTATGCTATCGTTATCACATTTATTATTCTACATTGAGATAATAGATTTGCCAACAAAGGTAAAATGTTAGAACCTGGACACAAATTTACTGTGGAGTATCTAGTGATCAAAGCACTTTCTATACACTTTCACCTTAATGCAATCCCATTCTGCAAATATTACAGAAGAAAGTGATATTTGAATTTAGGAATATGACATTTCTATCTTAATTTTTGCAGTGAGGAGTTATCGTTATTTATATATGTAGATTGTAGCATTAGCGTTGTCTCTAAGTTTTCCACTCGGCAATATCAACAACTGCCTAATAGATATGAGTTAGGCAGTGTAGATTTGGATTCAATGAAAACAGCAAGCAATAACTGAGCAGTACTAAATAGGAACTAAACTAGATGTCTCTAGACATGATCAAGTGGAATGATAACAATCTACCCCCATAGATTAAATAAAGGGTTCAAAAATTCCATAAATGTTACCTGGATCTACAAGCACCTGAGGAAGAGTGTAAGGCACATTGGTTAAAATGTTGTGATAATGACAACAAAAATGAGAACAACAGTATGCATGTAATGCTTTTTGTTATATTCTAAAATAGTTCAAATAGTTTTTTTTTTTTTTTTATTATATAGTTTTTGCATACAGTTAAAATAAAAATGAGCATAAAACTACCCTTTCTTAAAAAATATGAGGTAATCTTTAACTATCATGCCAGCAAAATTAGATTGATAAAACTGCATTGATGAGGCCCTCTAGGGACCCCTTTCCCCTGCAGACAGCACCTTACTCATTGGACTTAAAGGAGAAAGAAATATTGAAGGAACTGAGCAGATTTTCTTACCACTTCCATATCCATATGGGGGTTCCCACTTTAAACTGACCACATTGCATATACTGGTTATACAGACTATGAGTTTGTTTCCCCCTCCCCTCCTATGAAAAATAAAACAACAAAGATTATTGTTGGTGTCACTCCTATTTACAACAAAGCTTCTCTATATTACCATAACTAGCTTTAATCAACATAAATAATTACACACACACACACACACAAGGTGTATAAAACAAAATGCTTTTACAAATTTTGGGTGCAGGCTTTTAATATCAAAATAAGGACAAAAGTCCATATCAACATTTATCCACAAATCCTTTGTTTTTTGAATTATTAAGTTTCAAGTTTATAGTAGACCTTGCTAAATGTACAATTCAAGATACAATCCAAAAATACTTTTACAAACTTTTAGGATTGGGTTCCTGACACCAAAACAAGCTAAGATATCTATATATAAGTCCAAAAAGCCGTTGTTTTACCTCAACACAGCAAATCGTAAATGTTGAAAATGTTCTCCACTTTCTTCTATACCCACATGCACCTATCAGATCATTGACCAGCAGACCCTTTCAAATACTCCTCCACAGTGTCAAATGGTTTTGCAGGCCAACATGACGTCTCTGCATTATTAATGTCTGCTGCATAAATCATTTGTTTTAGGTGGCTTGGATTGTACATTTAAAGTCTACTTTAAACTTAATAACTCAAAAATGAAAGATTTGCAGACATATTTCTATGGACATTTTTCCTTTTTTTGGTGTGTGTGAGGAATCTGCACCCAAAGTTTATAAACATATTTTTGATACACTCTATAGGAAACATGTCACAATTTTTCCCACAAGCATGTGGCAAATTGTCAATTAATATAAGTAAAGTGTTTTTTTTTTTGTTTTTTTGCTTTCACTATAACAAATCCTTGTGTAGAACTTTTCCTTGTTGTTGTTGGTTTTTTTTTTTTTTTTTTTTTTTTTTTTTAGGTCGGGAATATAAATAGGCTAATTTCTTTTCATTATAAAAAATAAAAAATGTTCTATTACAATCCAATGACTCTAGAGTGCATAGTCACTAAAACGAATACATGCCAAAGAGGTGAACAACTGGGTTTAATTTGTTTCCTTGAATACAGTACACTTATCTGAGAGGATCTACATATACTTGTTGTAAAACTGGCCTCAAAAGTGGATAAACAAACTTGTGTTCAAATAATATGAATTTGTATGTATGTGATACTAGCCTTAAAAACAGATTCTGAGATATTAAGTTATTGACAAAAGTTTTATTTCTCTCTTCTCTCTCTCTCTCATATATATATATATATATATATATATATATGTGTGTGTGTGTCTGCAAAATTAATCTTATGAACATCACACCAGTACTATAAATGAAAACGTCTATAGCCTTTACTTTTAATCTGTGTGATTAATATTCACCATTAAAAGGACATTGATAAAAGTGAATAATGGAACTATCTGGTTAAAAAAAAAGACATAAGATAATTTTGGGGGGGCAAGCATTTTTTCTTAGTTTGAAATGCTTTTTATTGTAGCTCTCAAACTGTCATTCTCTGACAACACAGATTGAAAATAAAAAGCTAGTTTGACTCTAGCAAGTGTCAAACTTTCTTTCATGCAAGATATTATTTGCCTGAAAGAAAGAAATGACAAACTAATACACCTAGCCTAATATTACTACTAATATTCTGAGCATTAAATAAAAAAAAATTTAAAAGAAACAGACACTAGACAGTCAAGAAAAACAGTATAACTGTCTGGTCTCTGTAACAAAGGTTTCTATGACCTAATCAATAAAATTGCTGTTGCAGGAGGAGTGGCTTCCCTAAATAAAAGGGATACAGTTTTTAACTTGACCAAAAATGTTTTTTTATCTCAATTTTTTTTTTTTTTTTGTACTGCCATTGCATGTTGCTGCTTACTGATGACTAAAATAATCAGTTGTGATAAAAAAAAGCAACTGAAATTAAGACGAAAAAAAAAATTAATGATTCATGTAAGAAATTCAGAATGATCTGTTGACAGTAGCTATCAGGAGTTCTGATATTGTCATGTCCATGCCCTGTTTGATGTCTGACCAGTTTTTGCTTTGCTGTCCCCACTTGCACCAACTGTGGCGATCTGTTTGCAGATTTCTGTATTGCAGGTGCCATAATGGTTTATAAAACCAGCTTGCTAACCATTGCTCCTTGACAAAGCACCCACACCCACAAAGTGCATGAAAACATCAAATAGCTTCTTGTCATGTCAAGCATTAATTTATTCTCAGTATATTTCTCACCTAAGTAATTCCCAAAACTAATAATATTGAATATTATAGACCCATTGCTATATGTAAATTAAAACAAAATCTATACTGTTGTTTGGTCTGTATGTATGACTTAAGTGCTTAAGGTACCAAAAACTATGGGTGTAATGGTGCCCCCCCTACTTCTGAATGTATTATGTCTTACAGTGACCAGATCATGTTTGTGATTAAACCTAACAGGTTTATGTAAAACTGCCTTGAAAACAAAAACAAATGGAAAAATATTCATTCCATTTTGATAAGTATGTTTTGCAGGGAGCTTGTACCAAGAAAAGTAATACTTTATTTTATTTTTAGAGAACAATGTAATCTATAAAAAACAAATTTATCTTCTACTCATTCAAAAATATTTCTAAACATGCAAAATTATCTAAATGTGTCTTTTAATATCAGGTATGATGTGGGTCATGTGAAGTAATAAGTTCTTGAATATCTCATCAATTAATTTTAGATTAGAAACAAAGAGGTAGACTTTTTAACTATATGACAAATATATTGTGTTACTAAATTAAGATTAACTTTAGGTCTGGTTATGTGTGGGCTTAAGGTGAGCATTGTTGCTAGTGGTTCTTGCATCCATTGGCCTTGATCTGACACTATGCAATTGTACTTTCCTACTTAGGATCAGAGTGTAGTATCCATTTGATGTCCAGTCCTTCTGAGCTGGAATCTGTTACCATGAAACCTACATGATATTAAGTGAGAAGGAACAGGAGAGAGATATAGGAGGTAAGAAAGTTAAAGAAAATCAAATCAAAATTATCACTTCACATTTCTTCCTGGTCTTTTGAACATAAGTAAAGATTTCCCTTGCTTCCTGTTTTGGATTGGGGTTCCAGTTCCTTCTAAAATCTGCTTCAACTCTATATTTCTAACATCTCTGCCTAAATTCTGAAATTTTATTTTTTTCCTTAATAGGAGTAGATAGGTTTATCTCTTGTCTGGTTCACACTCCTCCCCAGTATTCTGAATATGATTAGAAGTTTATCCCTTGTTTCCTGTTTAGGACTTGGATTTCTAGTTCTTATAAAGTCTTAGTTTCTTCTATTCCCAGTAGCCCTTTATGTCTTGGTGGCATTATCGCCTTGCTTGGGTTAAATTGATTAAGGTAAAAAGGGTGCTGGTTGGCTGGATATCAAGAGATAAGTGAAAAATTTGAAAGACAAGAATAGAAAAGTATTGAAAATTACAACGTTAAAATTCTTTATGGGGAGATGAGTGGGTGCGAACATAGTAAAAGAGAAGCTTAACTAGAAGATATTTGTGCATTCCTTTTTTGCATATAAAAAAACCATACTCCATCTTTTTATGACATATGAATAAAAAAAAGATGGACAAGCATCAAAGAATTGAGAAAGTGAGACTGAATGAAATAGAAGCAAAAGGGGATAGAAGAGCAGTGGCATGAGGCAATCGATGATTTTAGTTGTCAACATCTGCAGAATTTAAAAGTAGACATTCTGCCAGGAATTTTTATAGGCATAAAAATAAAATGATCATGCTGAGGAATTAATTTTAAAAAAAACTTTGTCATACCAAATAATCACCAAGCAGGTTTGAGGTTGAAGAAAATACAGGGTGCGATGGTTAAATTGTCGCCATTTTATAGTTTTAATTTCATTCATGTGCACAGTATATTTGGGTCAGTTGGGCACCATCTATGAGAAAGAGCACATGACGCAATTCACTTTACCATAAATTTGGAATCAGCATGCTGTACTGCTTGGCATTTGTGATAGAAAATTCTATACAAACATTTCAGTATTTGGATGTTAATCTGAGGACAGCACAGAGGATTCAGAAAGAGTTGAATAAGTCTAATGGTGATTACAAAAGTGTTTGGAGTGAGGGTGACGGTATGTCTCCCTTCATTTTTCAACAGGACCTCAGATTGAACACGGAGGCCAACATCAATCGCCTTAAGGATGTAGTGCTACCTTGGCTACTGGAAAGCTCTATATCTGACAACAGGACTTGGCATCATGCCATACAAGCAGGCAAACCTAGTCATGGCTGTCAGACAATTTTTGTGATCATATCACTTCTTACATCTGGTCACCTAACTCCTGTCGTATGCCCTCCTCGTCGTAAATCAACTATTATGATTATACGCCAATTTAGGATATTTACATTCGATGCATCATTGGACAGATACGAGTTATCCCTCTTAGATTGTATGGAATAGACAATAAAAATAAAATAAAAAAATAGATAGAAAAGATTATTATTCGGTCGGTTTGATCGAATATAATCTTTCTCAGGTCGCTTCTTTATGGACACATGAACTGACCAACAATGCAAGGGATGAACACAAGGCGAAACGGTTTTGATATAGATTTTAATACACAATAAAATATTAAAATAAAATCTGAGTGAGAATGTCCAATGAACAAACAACTGAGATTAATCTCGAAACCTTTGTTGGGATACCAAACTTGTTGAATTATAACAAATTACGACGAGTTATTATGCAGAAAAATCAACACATGATACAAAAATGGGATAGGATATACACAATATTATTGAGCATGTGTAAGATGTTTGCAAGTAACATAATGTTGGTGGATGTATGCATTTAATTATAATACTGGGCCAAAAGTATAATAACTTATCTTTATCTATTCAGTTCTTTTTTTCTCTTTTCTTTCTTTCTTCTTTTCTACATATACTTGTGTTTGAATGCTGCTCAGCTGTAGCAAACTTCTCTGCAATTTTCTTCACTTTTGTCTTCAACTGGACATTATATTTTCTGTAAGCAAACTACTCTGCAACTTTCTTTACTTTGGTTTCTTCAACTGAACGTTATATTCTCTGCAAGTCTGCGTCGATATCTATCTTATCTGATGATCAATTTGGTCTGTTACAATTTCTTTTCCTTTTGATGTAACTGGATTTTATATTCTTAGCATATTCTGCAATCTCTCATTCAAATCTTATTTTAACGAATAAAGCACATACTCTTATGATTTTGATCTGGAGTTGCTATGACTGACTTGGTTGAGTTACATCATTATAAAAAAAAATGAGCCTCCTCATTTCATTCATAGGCTGTCTGCTTCAGCGTAGAAATATCGTGACCTGATCAGTCGAAATCTGGCCCTCAGCTGACTGGATTTCAGATTACCTCGTGATTCGTATTTTAGGTGCGAATTTTGTCTACTGCTGATTCCCAACCTTTCATGCCTGGCTTTTGTCTAGACATTTGTTGCTGGGTGGATATTTGGGTCAATTTAACCTCTATCCTGACTGCCAATTTCTCTGTTGCCTAGTGGGGTCTACGCTGTGTGTGTATGTTGATCTGCATTCGTAACACTCCCCAGACTGCAATCCACTTGATTGTGTAGCACCTACATGGACTAAAGGCAAAGATTGTCAGCATTTATCAACTTAAGCAGGGAGATGGTCCAGAAGAGTTGCAGAAGATTTCTAAAGTCATCTAAAGGCTGTGGATGAAGCCAGTGGTGATTTTATTAACTAAATTTACTGTTTAGTATTTCAAAATATTTTTGGTAAATATATCTGTTAAAACAAGATATCCATGTTATTTTTTCTTTTTCTGTAATTTAGACAACAATTCATCCTTTGCTTGTGTATGTTTTTTTTTTTTTTTTTTTTTTTTCTCAAGTCATTAGTAGTACTATATCTGGGTGGTGTCTTGGGCACCTCAGTGTGGTGTAATGGTTGGCAAGCTTGTCTTGCTAGAATCTATTACAACTGAGTCGTGAGTTCGATCTTCACTGGATACTCCATACTTTCAGCCTTGTGCCACATGTAAGTGACGCTTAGCAAATCAACTATGTCTGGGTGGTGCCTGAGCAACAGCTTAACCAATTCATAATATTACTAATGACTCATATATATCATAAAATTCAAGGTATCCAATGTAGTGGAACAGTATTGTAATGTTTTCAACCCCCTGCTCAAGGATATTTTCATTTATTTTGTAATCTTGAAAAATTTTTTTTCTATGTTTTATATAAATTCACAGGTTTTGGACAGTTATTGATCTAAAAATAAAATATCTTCCTCTAAACCTGAATTGACAAATATAACAGAAATGTCAGGATATCTCTGAAATTGAATGTTTATGGTGATATATGGATATTGTTCCATTTGTTCAGCTGATCAACACTAACAAGAGAGTACTAATAGATATTACAGAAAGAAACATTTTCGTGATTGTTTGGCATATCACGTTGAAACACTGGTTCTTGTACAATCACTGATATTAAACATCAAGCCTGGTCAGTACTTAGGTGCTGTAAGCGTGGGTGTGTGGGCGGTCAGTGAGTTTCAATTCCAGTCAGTTCTGTTATATTCACTTACCTTTCATATCTTTCCCAAGTAGGATTTGTATCAGTAAATTATTTTGTCTATAATGTGAGTGCAAAATTGACTTTCAATCTTTAGTTCATTTTTCTTTTTAAATTGAATTTTTTTTTTTTATTGTATTGATGTTATAATTAGCTGTGTGCATTTTGCTGTTCTTATCTACCTTGTTTAGAAGTACTTACAGTTTTCATTAAAAAGAGCAACACTCTGAGCTACAAATTGGAGATGTCAAAATGAAGCCAGTACAGACATTTAAATATCTGGCAAGTATTTTTTAACATGATGAAAAATGATGGAATTCCAAAGGTACATTGGAATAGCAAGAGATGCTGTAAAGAAACTAAGCAAAAGTATTAGACATTTTGTTTGAAACAAAGATGAGTGCTTATGTAATACTAGCAGTATAGCCCAGCGTTGCTCGGGTGTAATGAAAGCTTTAAAACTAATCTATGGTCCTGGAGTTCAGACTCTTTGGACGTTGGGACAAAAGACTAAAAAGCAATAGTTGTTTCCAGTTAAAGCAAAACCGTAGACTGAAAGAAAAATGAATGGATGTAAGTCAAATTTTGATTTCCTGGTATCGATATCATTTTTTTTCATCGTAAACTGAATTTTGAAGGCTAAATAAGTCCTCTGAGTAAATAGTATCATGGCTGAGACTAAGAACTACAATTATATCTACTTAGAGCCAAACCCGAAGCAAAAACTAAAATAAAAAGGCTGAAAAAAAATACAGGCAGATAAAGACACACACACACACACACACACACACACAAACATCTTGCTTTTTATATATATATTATCAATTTTCTGCACTATTGTAAGAACTGCAACTTTGAAATTTCTGAATATCGTGTCTTATGTCTTTGTCTATGAGTGTATCAAATTTGATTAAAATCAGACCACTCCTTCTATAACTCGTTTTTTTTTTCGATATTTATCAGGGGTACCTCAACACAAAATCTAGCTAAGAACACTCACAGACTCTTATAGTACAACTGTGTAAATTTTTAAGAAAATCAGTTCAGCTGTTTCGGAGTCTATAGGTAACGGATACACACACACACACACACACACAGTTCTATTTATAAATAAGCTTAGGTTTAGATCAGTTGGCCTATCTGGCAGTGAATGCTGAACAATTTCCTCATAGATAAACAGGAGACTTGAGGCAACAGATGAATGCTAAGAATACCTTGAATAGAACATGTAAGCAATGAGGAAGTTTTAAGAAAGGTGGGAGCAAAAAGGACACTTATACTTACCATCAGAAAGCGAGTTGAAATTTCTAGGACACATAATAAGGAAAGAGAACATAGAGAATTTTCAATACACAATAAATTGAAGTCAAGAAGAGCTGAGGGGAAAAATGTATAACTGACCTTACGTGCTTGTGTAAATGGATGGCAGAACAGAAACCAGTATAAATAGTAAAGGGACAAATGCTGTTTAGAGTTACAAAGGATAGTAAATTGTGGTGAGCCATGACTGTCTACATCTTGAAGAGTAGCTCGACTCCAGCCACTTTCTCACCAATGGGATGTGGCTTCTCTTTGTCTCTTCTACAAATATTTTCATGGCTCTAACAAGCTTAGCTCACTGATGCCCCCTTCACAAAAATTTACTTGAGCAACCAGACTGGCAACAAGGTCCCACGCTTTTACAGTTAAATCAACCAAATACAGCTTTCACTTCTACTCCATTTGCGTCTTTTCTCACACTTCCCACTTGTGGAACTCTTTCATATACTTGCTTCCCTGATGGCTACAATCTCAAAGGATTGAAATGCAGAGTTAATTCCCATCTCTTATCCATTTGACTCCGGCTCTTTCTCTCATCCTTTCCCCATCACCCCATGTATCTTGTTCTTTTTTTCCTTTCTCACTCTGTCTTCACACTGATATTCCTATCCACCTCTTGCCCTTTCTCTGACACCCCCTGTAACTGGTTCATCTTTCTCTTCACTCTCCTCCTGCTTAAACTTTCACTATTTTCTTATGTAGCCCCATGCCCACCAGTGGCAGTATCACCTTGCTTGGTGTGAAACAATTAAAAAAAATAAATAAAAGTATATGTATATAATTTTAGGAAGAGTATATTACTTACATAATCACTCTCTTAATATTTATCATTGTGTCATGTTATTTACAAAACTGATTCAAGTGCCGTATGAATGGCAGGGGGCTGATAAAAAATTATTTTCATACCTTTCCCAAAGGAATTGGTTCTAAAGAGATGGATTAGCACTGAACTGAAAATTGACACCATTTTCCAAATTATAATTAAATGTAGCAATTGGTAATTTTATATTAATAATTTAGACTGACTGGATAAAAAAAAAGAAAAAGCAGAATGTTGTCTGTATTTAAAATTTTCTTTCTATTGCAATTATTTAAAAAATACATAAATGGTCAATCATTGGTATTAACTATTAAATTGTTTATATATATATATATATATATATATATATATATATAATTTTTTTTTTTTTCAGGTGTTCTGCAAATGATCTCAAAGGATATTTCATGACATTTTTGCTTCTTAGTAACTATAATTTCCTGAAACTGTTTAGCATTATTGAAATCTTATTTCAGATTAGACACTCCTTTGAGATGGGATGCCAATCAAGGTCACAAAGCTGCTCAAGAAATTTAGAAGTAAAAAGTGCTACAAAAAATTATTATTAGAGATCATTTACAAAACATCAGAAAAGTACAAACAAATGTATGTAGCAACCTAATATTTAGCATGTTGCTTAACTTAATGTTGAAATATAAATTATAATTTACATAAGGTTGTCGCTAATTTGTATACAACCTTAATCCTCTATGAGTTCAAAAACTAATGTACTTTTTGTATTAACTTTTTTTTTCTGTTCATTGAGGTTTGTTGGTATTTACTTACCTTAGTCTGCCATAAGGTTAGAAGTGTGGAATATGCAATTAGGACTGAACTCATTTCAGTGGTAATATTATACAGTATCAGTTTCAGAACCACTGTTCTGAGGTGAAGTACTCAATAATTAGGACTTAAGTGTTAAGAATTTGAAGTTCATGTAGAATGCAGTATTAGTCAATAGTTAATAAGTTATTTCATTGGTTTTATTTTTTCTTTACTAGTTTGTTATATTTTATACTCAATAATTATAATTTCTCTCAGCATTTTTAATAAGTTTCCAAATAAATTATTTTTATGTCTAGCATATAAGAAAAATACTCATTTTATTGTCTACCACTATTCAAGGTCTGTCCAGAAAACCAGCCATTTAACCTTGAAAGAAAAACGTAGTCTACCTAAGGTGGCTACCTTAGCATTCTTCAAATGCTTTCCTGAGGACCTCATACTCATCTCAATCTTAAGTTCATTTTTAAGACAACCATCTGCTGTATCAATGATTTCTTAATGTTGTCCAGTATGAAATGTTCTTCCTTCAAGCTATCACAGGACCACAACTTGATCCTATTCTTTGTTTTTTTTTTTGTTTTGTTTTTTCCTTTACTGAACTTTTACTCTGAACTGGTTTTTTTGTTTTGTTTTTTTGTTTTTTTTTATGGCTCAATGTAGTACTTTTTATTGTTTGACCTGTAGGCTCATTATTGCATTACACAACACTAAAAATCAGTTGATATATTCTTTGAACTTTGCCACAAATTATGATGTGGAAACTCAAACAATTTCCATTGAGAAAACCTGGCTTTTGCTATGATTCATCTCCAGCTATGATCTTGCTGAGGAAATCTGTATCATTCTTAAGTTTCAAGTCATTCATAACTTCAGCACAAAATTCATCCTACTCTTGTAGAAGCCACAGAACAAATTTTATAAAATGTTTAATACCATGATCCTTTATCAGAATTATTGAAGCATTAGTATATAGAATAGTCCCAATCTGTTCATTCTTACACACACACTGATTTCTTTTAATTGCAGTCTACATGTTTGACATTTTGGGGTGCCTTCTACTGGTTGAAGGCTTTTCAAAAAATGGATCACTTTCAACATATTCTTGGCCAAGTTTTGAAGCATTGACACCAGAATTTTATTTAGGTTTCACTCATTGTTTCATCCCCAAAAATGTTCTTAATGATTCAGATAGTTTCTAGGGATGTTTGTTCAAGTTTCAAACAAAACTTTATAGATATTCATTGATCTGCTTGCTCAGTCATTGTGAAAGTAATGGTTATACCATATATACAAACTTACTCAATGACATCTCAGATTGTGCAACCCCAGAAAAAAAAAGTTTCATACATCAGTGTTACAGAACTCTTCAAGATATTTAAAATGGCCACATACTTTGTGGACAGACCTTGTAAAAACTCAAACCTGTTATTCCTTGGAATGTTATGTTCAGCATCGTCAAATTATAGGTATAGTTGTCTTCTTTTTCTATTATTTACTTAAATTGCAGTTTGTGAGTTGAATCACTGAAAGCGATTTTTTTGCATCCACAAGGAATTTAATGTTTAGCAATAAAAGGTGAGCATTTAAATAATTTTAGTTTAATTAAAATTTTATCAACTTTTCATCAGCAATTTCAAAATGAACATGAATACTCTCATGCTACTTAAGTTAACATTATTAGCAATACTTCATATTTATCACCTAAAAGCCATGATCTAAATCATCTCATACATGGACATTAGATTGAAATTGCTAATAATTTCATATAGGTATATGTGCATTTCTTCTTGACTTAGGTTTTTTTTTTTTTTTTTAATCATTTTTGTATGTTAAGTTAATGTTAATACCTTGTCTTAAAACTTCCTATGAGCTATCAGCATATCCACTTTCAGATAAGTGCCAATAATTTGTGAATCTGGATCTTTTTTACTGTCTTTTATATTTTGAAAAAGAATATTTTTATCCTTACTTTGTACTTCTCTTTGTGGATGGGTTACTTTTATAAAAACCTTCCTAAGTTTGCACATGCTTGACTTTTTTTCTTAGATAGATCAAGGGTTAATGTTGGTAGTGACAATTTTTTTTCTTTATCTGCCTCTTCCAGTAAACATAACTGAATGATGTAAAACTTATGTATTGAGAAATTTGCTTAAATCTCTCTCTGAATGTATGATCAAATGTTGACTTCTAATATCAGGTTTGGCTTCAGCATCAAAACATTTACCATTAAGTTAGAAGATTCCTAACCGCCATTCAAAGTTCAAGAACAAAATCTCATTCACTGGTTTTAGTTACTAGAAGTGTTATATTTTATTACTTTCTCTTTAATTTGTAAATTTCTATTGGGGTAACAAGATGCCTTCTAAAAGTTAAGCAAAGTTTTAAGAAACAAGAAAATATTAGAAATAAGTTTATTGAACTGTGAATGCTGGACAATCTTCTTACAGATAAAGACTTGATGGAACAAAAATATGGTTCTGCAGAAGGATGTTGAGAATACATTGAACCAGATATATGAGCAACAAGATTCTAGAGATATTGGCAACAAAAAGGACACTTAAACTTGACAATTGAAATTTCTAGAGCACATATTGAGAGAAAAAAAAGAGCTTAGTAAATTTGATACTCATGTGACAGATTGAAGGTAAGAAAGACCAAAGGAAAGTAATATATAAACTGCCTGGCAAGCATGAGTGAATAAACGGCAGTGCAAGTTTTGGGAGAGTTGAGATAATTTATTAAAAGCTACAAAGGACAAGAAATTGTAGAGATCCATGATTGTCATTGTCCTAAAGGAACATGGCACATAGAAGAAAACACATTGACATTCAATTACAAGGGACACTGAAACATTCTTAATTTCCCAAATTAGATCAAATGGCCAAACAAACTTTTTTCTTTCTTGGTTGGACTAAACTTTTCACAAGTACTCATAATTATGAAACCACAGTATCCAACCTTGAGAGAAGATTTGATTTAACACTAAAATATAAATATTAACTATTTGTTTGTTCAGAGCTCAGTTGTTTGCTGTTCTAAAAGTACCATTTTCATATTTTTTTTTAAAATTAAGTTTTCCTTTTTGATTAGTTGACAGATGATGTCTAGACATTTTTAACTTCAACAGATGATAGTTGCAAAATGTCTTTCATAATTCAATACAACTTTCCAGTTTGCACAATAAAAAATCATTCCTTTATCTGAAATTGCTAGATGCATCTACAAATTTTATTCCAATAGTTTCTTCTCTCACATTTCTCACCTGTGAAACTCTTCTTTTTGATTTCCTGTCAACTACAATCTTTAAAAATTTAAATCCTGTGTCAGTTGTCATCTTCTGTTTAGTTTTGTTTTTGATACTGTTCTTTTATTCCTCTTTCTCTTCAATAATGTTTTCTCAGTTTCTTTCTTTCTCAGTAAGATCTTGCATCTTAGTAGCTTTATCACCTTGTTTTTCATGTTGAAATCTGTTCTGTTGAGACCTTTTTAAATCATTACTTTTATTAGTAAATCAGATATTTTTTTCTTCTTACTAACAATAGGGTTTTCCAACCTTCAAAAACCACCCACAGTGCCCAATCACTGGCTTTGTATATATAATTTCCAACTCTCCATGAATAATAATAGTAATAATACATTGATACAGCCAAGATTATAGTCGTTGTGAGCTCCATCTTTTCAATGGCTGCATAGTATGTGTTACAACATAGTTACATTCAGTTTTGAATTCAGAGTTGTCCTTCTAGTTGCCAAGCACAGCTAAAGAACACAGTATACCCTGCCACTTAAACTATAGCTGGTGAGAGGCAGAAAGTATTTGTACAAAAGTGGCTGTAACAAATTCAACTGAAATTCAAACTTGGCTTGCTGATTTCTCCTTTTGAGCTGCTAGTCATTCTATCACTTGTGCATGTGTAAGAAAAGTAAAATAGAATAACGATTTTTTTATTTTCTTTTTTTTTTTTTCAGAACAGTGAAATAGAATTTAAAAATGATCCTTCAATTTCTCTTGTTACCGTTGGCATTTTCCATTATTCTCTTCCATATTTTTGTTTCTGTATAAACAACCAATGAAGTTTTTACAAATATTTGCTATGCTCTACTGAATTCGCTACATGTTCATGAAGCATCTTGGGGTAAAAATGAATTTGCTTTGAATGCTTTACAAATTTTACATAAAATCTTGGTTGCTAGCATAGAACATATCCCAAGAACATATATATAGCACATGTACAAGCATATTTACATAAGTGGAAAAATATGGTTGATATGCTTGTATATTTTTGATTGGCACAAATAGATAGATGTCAAAACAAGTAAGGGCCAACCTTTCAAATCATTTTCCATGTCTGTACATTTTCTTCCACTTAGAAGACTGACACTATGCAAACTTTTTACCTTCTGTTGTTCTACACTTGGCTCTTTATAAGGCATACATGGCCAAAGAGCCTAATCAAGGTAGTGTTACTGTATAAGGTTGTTATATGTAGGTGAGAGAAAGGAGTAAGTGCTGATTATGTTATGAATGATGGATAATGGCTGATAATCTTGAAGTTAAAATTGTAGTGATTAAAAAAGCGTCTTATTTGGAGTCTATCCCACAAAATAAGTTGTAAGAAAGAGTTGACCCTGTGAATACATATCTTTGAACTTATAGAATTAAGGAATGTAACTCATCTGAACATTTGTCATGGAAATGGAAATAAAATGGTGATAGGTTTACAGCATTACATATGTAGAGAAAGGTGGTAAGTAATTGCCTACAGAACTACATAAAAAGTTTTGAAAGTGAAGACTGAGCAGCTCCAGCACAGATATGGTAGCAGTACTCCATTTTGGTCTGATCTGACTCTTGTAAAGATAAAATGGTAGGAGTAGTCAGTTTTTTTTTGTTTTGTTTTTTTCCAAGCATTACAAGGAACCAACCATTTTACTTGCCAATGATGCATGTGTAAGCTATTTTAGACAGTGAACAATTACGACAATCTTTCCTTTGTCATGGCCTGAAAAACCTTATTTTGATGTGGCTAAATTGTTAGCAAGTAAAACAGAATAGACAGTTTCTCAATTTAACTAAGGCTGTTAATATTCAAATGATAATAAATGATGTCCTTGGGAAACATGAACTTGAAAACTTGTCATGTTCTTAAACAGCCTCATCAGAGCAAAACATTCATATAGTTGTCATGCATGGTGCCAAACTCAGTCAAAAGTATCTAAACTGTTAACTATATACAATTGCTTTCTAAGGTCAATGGTGAAAAAGGCATTGAGTGAGTAAAATCTGAGTGTCTTGGCAAAGGCCATTCTTTGAAAATTGTGAACTGGTGCACCTGTTCCCCCTCTATAAAAGTAAGAGAAACTATATTAAAAACCAAGAAATTGTGTGTACACACATATATTTCAATATTTTGATGTAATCTTTAGCATGCATGATTCCATCAATGAAATGCATTTCATTAGTGCCATAGCTTATACCCCACCTATTTCCACCTTCAAAACTTAGGCAATCATGGCCCTCCACATCTCCCCTATCGTTTCTAGTTCTTAACAACCCTTCTCCTGTTCAAACCCTGCTCTGCCATCCATTTACTCAAGTCCATCAAGTATGTCACACACTGCTTTCCCTTGTCTCTCTTTCCCTCTATTCATCTCTTGAGCACCAGATTCTCCAGGTCCTCCTTCCTTACTATGTGTGCCAAAAACTTCATCTGTCTTTTCCTGATGTTAAATATCAGTTTCCTTCTTGTGTCCATCCCCTACAAAATTTCTTTGTTGCTCACATATTCTGTCCATGATATCCTCAGTAGCCTCCTGTAGAACCACAGTTCCTCTGCTTCAAGTCTTTCCTTCATTTTTGATATTGTCCAGCATTTTGCTGCCATATTGAAGGACAGAAATTACATAACAGTCCTGTACTCTTTGTTTCCAGCAAAATCTTCTTGTCTCTCAATACTCTACTTAGCTTCTGGAATGCATCTTTTGCTATACCAATACACTTTCGGATTTCAATGTCATACTTTTGTCCTTTGTTAGGACACTTCCCAGGTATTTAAATTTCTGTACTTGCTTGATTTAATCTCTCCTGCTTGGATTTTGCTTTTTGGGCTACTCTTTTACAGATTACCATGTATTCAGTTTTCTTGTACTTAATATATAGCCCTTTCTTTCCACTTTCTGTAACTACTTTCTGTAGGAGGTCTTGTACTTTACTTTCCATGTCTGCTATCAGCACTGTATCATCTGCATATCTTATTGTTCAGATTGTGGCCTTCAGTGATAAATCCTAGCAGGATTTGTAGCACTCTAAGAATTGTCTTACTGTATAGGTTGAAAAGATCTGGTGAGAAGACACATCCTTGTCTTACACACCTTTCTATCCTTGTATATCTGCTGAACTTGTTTCCTGTCCATATGCAGGCAGTTTGTTGCCAATATAGGTTCTTGATTACTCTCTTTCCCAAATATATAAAGTTTGCCAAGCATCTCCATCAGGTCTTTGTGGTATATTTTGTCGAATGCCTTTGCATAATTTATGAAACATAGGTACATGTCCTTCTGCATTTGTATTGCCCTTTCTGACAACATTCTAAGCATAAATATTGTATTCCTTATCTTAGTGTCCTTGATGAAACTGCACTGTTCTTGTCCTATTTCTGGTCTTATTCTGTTGTACACTATTCATCAGAATTCAGATGATGGGTTTTGTTATGTGACTCATTAAGCTAATTGTTCAGTAGATTTCACATTACTTTTCCCTTGGCTTCTTAGGTAGTTTACATATAACCAGGAAGGAAGTAGTTACTTCCACAGTCAACACTTGGATAAGTTTCACAATGAACAACTGCATTCCTGAATCTCCTGTTTATAGTTATATAGTCTATTTGGTTCTCCTGAGCTTCTCCATATCCATAATTGGGTATTCTTGAAACCAGGTGTTGGTTATTACCTGATCATTTACTGTGCACCATTGGACCCATTTTTATTCTCTGTCATTGCAGATTCCTAGTCCAAAGTTGCCAACTGTTATATCTTTGTTCTCTTTGCCTACTTTGGCATTCAGGTCTCTGATGATAATCCTAATTACTTGAGTTTTACACTGAGCCTTAACATTGTCCAGCACAGAGTAGAAAGATTTTCTCCTCTGTGCTTTGCATTGTTGGTGCATATACACTTCTATAACTGCAATGTTGAAGAGCCTTTTTTTCAGTTTGACCATGAGGATTCTTTTGGATAACTGGCAGTATCCCAGAACATGATTCATGTCTCGGTCCCATGTCAAGTTGACTCCTTCATTATTTTTACTGCCTGCATATGATCCTGTGGTTGTCAATGATGAAATCTCTTGTTTTGCCACCTAGTTTTGTATGTTCCCAGAATATTGATATTCAATCTGCTTATCTCCTGCTTGACATTCTGTAGGTGACCACAGTTGTTCAGCATTCTTACGTTCTATGGCCCTAGGGTAATTTTTTTGTTCACTGCATACAGTTGCGGGATAATGGTCCAGTGACATCTGTTGCTCATGTCGTTCCTTTCCAGGCGAGGAACCAAATCCAGAGAGTTGTTTCTTGATGCCATTGAATGACAGTCAGGTGGCATCATGGTCTTTATCAAGTGAGAAGTTAATTCCTTTGGGCTTAACCCCCTTCAAACTGTTTGGTTTTATATGTTGATTTGTGAAATCCATGTTGATTTTTTTTTTTTACTTAGGAGTAATTGTGGAGTGGTTTCTCATTTCCTTCTCTATAGGGCATGCTTAATTGTTGAAACCAAACAATTACACACACACTTCGCAATATTACCAAGTTCATTCAATACCATCGAACCTAAACCAGTTATGTTTGCTTTTCACTCTTTCTTTCTCAGTATGCTATCCTAATAGCTTAACTTCATCTTTGTTCTTCTATACAAATTGTTTGTACTTTGAATTTAGTTATGGTTTTGTACATGTTGTCAGTTATATGAACTTATCTTATTCAGGGAATTTTTTTTTTTTTTTTACAAACGTCTCTTTACTGAAAACTATTTTAGCATTATGTGCTCTATTTGCTCTATTAATATTCAAAGCTACTTAAATCTCCTATAAGAAAAATGATCAAATTTTGGTTTGAAAATATATTTATTATATAGAATGAAATAAACACTTTTTCAATTTTGAAAAGGTGTACTTATTTTTGAACAGCTACACATTAATATTTTTTAATATTTTCTAATTTCGAAGTTTTGTTGTTGTAGTGTTTGATAAGCATTACTTAATGTTTTGGTTATATATTATTAAAAATACTAAAAATGTTTTGGATTAGAAGAAAAATATTTTTAATTTAAATTTTTTTTTTTCTTGGGAGATATATATTTCTGCTTTGTGAAAGTTCACGGACTGACCAAATGACTTAAATTTTTTTTTTTTTTTTTTTTTTTTTTTTTTTTTTTTTTTTTTCCAAGGTGGGCGTGTTTTTTCCTCATTAGGCAAAGAATATTTCAGCAGAATTTTTCTTTTCTCTCTCTGGTACATCTAATTCAGAGTATCTCATTCTCACATGCTTGTGGTGTCTTAGCATTTATCTTTTCTTTTTTTTTTAGTTGTGAAATATATTTAGTTTCTGAATTTAATTAAATTTTATAAAAGCTGGATTGTCTTTTATGATCTAGACTTCTAGTATTTGTTTTAACAGTTTATATGATTTGGCATTCTTGTGTTGATGAGTATTTGTCAGATCCCTTGTGCCTTCTTGGTAGGTCACATATGTAGGTGCCTCAGTAATAAATCAAAAAATGTTGGTATCTTGTAATTTTTCTCAAAACAAAATTTGATAAATTTACTCATAATAGTAACAGTGATCACTGTGATAATGGAAGTAGCAACACAATGTGAAACTGTTTTTATACTTGCTTGCCTAATGTTTTATCAGATAGCACATTTTTGCAATCACCGTTCAACAAATTTAAGAGCTGGTTTTAAATTTGATAATTTACTATGTTTATCTATAAAAGCAATGTTTGTTGTAATGATAGAAAGCTATTTTTAGTTCTAAATAAGTAGATACAAGTTGTATATAAAATGCATTTGAAATGCAGTTAAATATAACATTCAAGCAGAGCCCTACAAAAAAGTAAAGTGGCGATGTTAATTCAGGTTTCTTAAAGATTCCTTATGTTTTAACTGATTTTCTCATAAAATGATTTTTTTTTTCCCATATCCATTATCCTACTGTAAACAAGTATTTTTTTTTCTTTAGTAACTCAACTCTCCAAGTTTTCTGCTGTGGCCAGGTATAGAATTCCCAACTTTTTGGGGTTAAGTTACTGAATTATTTCAGCCAATAATTTTATCTACTGAGATATAGGGACAATGTAAGTAGTTATAATACCTCACCTCAGAAATATAGACAAAAGATGAAGTTTTCTACTTGATTTTGAAAATCAATAACTAATAATTTTCAACAAATGATACCCCTTAACTGAATAGCAATAACAGTAAGGCCAAAAATTTAAATTGCGTCTTCTGATTAGTTATTAGTTTCAACAGAAAATTGTGGGGGTGCTAATGCTCCAATCTTACTCCACCATAGTGCCCTGGATGATTCTAGAATAGTATTTCTTAATGTAGACACTAGTGCCCCTTTGTGGACTCTGTTGAAAAAAAGCCAATGGGAATTTTTATTTCATGTGGAGAGGGAGCAGTGAACACTCAGAGGGTAGTGGACATTTTTGTTTTTTTATTTGTTTTTTGATTTTTATGGGATTTTTTTTTTTCAAATTTAAAACTTATTCAATTTTAAAGAGAAATTTCTGAAAGATATGTAAAGCTGTAGAAAGCTATCAACTTTTCTTCATTGCTTTTCCAGCTTCTTATATGGTTGAATGTGGTTTCAGCGGCATTCCACAGCTTCTTACTGAGCAAAGAAACTACCTGCAAATTACAAAACGAGACCTACGATTACTTCTAAGCAGCATGGAACCTACAGTAAGAGTCTTAGCCAGTAAGCACCAAAGACAACCATCACATTGAAAACATTGGGATAAGCTATCAAATGAAAGTTATGTTTTTAATCATTGTCATTAATAATAGAAATAAAAATACTATTAAAATCATTATTTTTGCACTAATACCTAAATATCTTGTTATAAAAGATGAATTCAGTATAAGATTTGAAATTTACTTTGAGGGTTGCAGGGGGTGACACAATAGTTTATGCCTAAAGGGAGTACTGGTTGAAAAAAGGTTGACAGTTTTAGAAGTAATGGTTTATATTGAATTTCTTCTTTTTTTTTGTAATGAATTCTGATCAAACTAATTTTTCAGTTAGTATTTCTTTCATCTTAATTGTAGTTGCTTTTCACTGAAACTATTCAGACTCTGTCATGATGGGAAACTGTTCTTTATTTCTGATTAACACTATTTGCTAATGTCCAACAGGTGACTTATTTTTATTGAATTCAAAAAACAAACTATCATTAAGAAATACACATTAAAAATTAATAACAGTTGATAAATGACATTCTTTGTTCATTTTTAAGCTAGTCTCTTGACCATTTTAATCTAAACACTACTATATTTTAAACTAATAACTAGTTTAAAATATAGGTCATTTCTGCTTGGATTAAATAACTTGCTTACTTGTCCTTGTAAAATGTTATTTGCATTTCGTCCAACTGTTGTTTATTATTGCTTCATTGATTTTTTTTTTCTCTTATTTATCTATATATTTTATTTTTAAGAAGTGCGTCATTTGGTTGTATTTGATAGTAGAGATCTTTTGCTATGTAAAAGTTTATTCAGTAAGCAAAGAGATAATCTGCATAGATGTACTTGTCTTTTTCTGGACCCCAACTACTATAATGCATAAAACTCAACTAACATTGATAAAATGATTTTTTAATTTTAAAATATTTTTCTTTACATTTTTGTCATACAGATCTTTGTACTATATACAAAATATATCAGTTTGCTATCTCTTTAGGTACACTATAAGAAAGGATTCTTATACAGTGTGAAATTGAAATGGAAAGAATTTGTTTATTTACAATTTATATAAAAAGGTTATAGAGGCTTTCTTAAAATATTTTAAGTGCCTCAAAAACAAATTATGCTAGATAGGGAAAAATTTTCGTAAGGTTGAGGCTTTGCATTAGTTGCTAAAGTTATAAAAAAAAAGTTCTTGGTAGAAAGTTCGTAAGCTGCTGTTAATTTTCTGAGCTATATGAGCTAGGTTAACATAGTAGCAGAAGTACTTGTTTTTCAAGAAGTTACCAAAAGAACATTGTTATGGTAAAATTGTAGAAGTTTGTACAGCCTTGTAGAATTAGTGGCAGTGAGCAAGTTTTGTTTTTCACCATTGATTAAAAATTTGGTGGGTTTGTTTCACATGTCAAAAATTGACTGTCTTTAAATTTTCCTATATTTGCCATAGTTGCTTGCTTAAAGTCCAGAGTCAACACACTACTGAAAAATTGATTTGCTGACCCTATCTGTTCTGACTACACACTTTGTCTTGTCCTGAATGAATTAAACTGGATGGCCACCTCTTATATTCATGCTGGAATGACATCTTTCATAATTGTCACAGATGTCAAATTCTATTCCTCTGATTGGTTAAAAATAACCCCAAGAAAGAGCTCTACGCTCTCACACTCTGATTGAGCACTCTGGAAGAATGGTAGACTTTGAAAAAACAGTAGCTACCCTAGTATATACGCATAGTTCATTCAGTAATGAATTAGAACAGTCTTAGCTACTGGTGTGTGTTTCCATGGTATATCGCGCACTAAAAGTCTTTTTTCTACCAAGCTCCTATAGCTCAGAGGTAGAATTGCTGACTGATGACAATTTGGTCAGGTTTCAATCCTGGCTAAAAGCAATCGGATGTCTAACAGTACTGATGAGCTGTGATACAGCAAAACAGATCAGTCTTCTGATGACTAATTATATATATATATATATATATATAATGTTATTATTACTACTACTCTAGAACAAGCACAGCAGTGACATAATCATCTTCAGAAATAAGGTTTATATAAAAAAACAATTTGAACATCTGATTCATTGTAAATGGCTTCATTCTAGGTGTTAGTGGGGTGCAAAGGATTTTTTTTATATAAACTTTTATAGAATATTTAAAAATGTTAATATATAATTCAAGTGTCAAACAGAAAGGCATAAACATAAACTTTATATTGCGTCTCACACACATATAAACATAATTATAGTGAGCTTTGGGGAAAAAATGTGAAATCTTGTGGATTCTTTTAATTTTGTTTCCGAAGAAATTTCTCATATTTGTCATTATTGTTATGGCCATTTTTATTGAGGAATAAATCCTTTATTTATAACTAGTAAAAAAAGTAGCAATAGTAACAGAAAATGTAGAGATTGAATCTGAATCGATATATTTTAGTGTTAGAGAATGAGAAAAAAAAACAAATACTATTAAGGAGAGAGAACAATATTGGCTAGGAAGCCAGAAGAGTTCTACAAGAAAGAAGTGCAACAGAAAAAAACTGTTAGCATATGTTTATATCAAGCCATTTTAACTGTAAAATGATTAGAACTTGCTGCTAATCTAGTACTGTGCTTAAATTCATAAAGTTTAGGTACTTTATAGGAAAGTTCATCAAACAATTACCATGAAAGTGTTCATAGAAAAGGCACAGGGAGGCAACTTGATGGCGGTGAAAAAGTGACTGAAGTTGAGATGTCAGGTTAAGATTAATAACATTTACAGATTCTTCTTTGGATTTTATCAAGAATCTAATTTGACACATCACACAATAGTCCACGGCCTGACATAGATGGTACCACTAATAAAAAAAAATCTTTGATTTTTATGAAGTACTAACCTTCAAATGGAACATGACAAAATTTGGGTCCAATCAGATTATTAGTTTAAAAGTTATTTAAATGAAGCTACTGTTGCAGATTTTTAAAACAATGGAAAAATATGAATTTTGTTTGTTGATTAAGCATTGCTTTCCGATGGAGAGAAAACATACTGTTCAAGCAAAGTAATGGCTTGATAAGTGTTATTCAAACTTTGCTCTGTTAGAAACAACAGTTAAGAGGTGGTATGCTGACTTTAAACGCGATCATAAAGACACAAATGATGCTGAACACTCAGGTAGCCCAGAATCAGCAGTTGTCTTGGAAAACACCAAAAAAATTCACAAACTCGTTTTGGCCAATCATAAATTGAAGTTCCATGATATAGCAGACGAGTTGAACATATCAGAAGGCAGTGTATTCACCATTTTGCATGAACATTTATCAATGAGAATGTCGTGTTCAAAGTGGGTGCCACATTTGCTCACAGTCGATCAAAAACAACAATGTGTCAACAATTCAGAGCATTGTTTTTAACTGTTTCAATGCAATAAGGAGTTTTTGCATAAGTATGTAACAATGGATAAAACATGGCTCCACCACTTCACTCCGGAGTCAAATCAGCAGTTAGCTGAGTAGACAGCAGCAGGTGAAAGCCGTCCAAAGCGACCAGATGCAAACATCAACGGGCAAGATTTTGATGTCCATATTTTAGGATGTGCAAGGTATTTGTTCATCGATTACCTTGAGAAAGAAAGAACCATCAATAATGAATATTATATAGCATTATTAGTGTTTGAAGGAAGAAATTGCCAAAAATAGCCACAAATGAAGAAAAAAAAGTGATCTTTCATCAAGACAACACACCATATCACAAGTCGATTACAACGATGACAAAACTACATGAATTGCACTTAGAATTGCTTCCGCATCCCCCTATTCTCCAGATATGGCCCCTAGTGTCTACTGGATATTTGCAAACCTCAAAAGAATGCTCCAGGGAAAGAGATTTGGGTCTAATGAAGAAGTGATATTGGAAACTGAGATGTATTTTGAGGCCAAAAAAAAATCCTTATAGAAAAAAAGTATTGAATTGTTAGAAGTGTTGAAATCAGTGTATCACCCTAAAAGGAGACAATGTTAATGAATAAAGTCGAATTTTGCCTAAAAAATGTTTGTTTTTTTTTTTTAGTTAGACCTGGGGTTTGAGTGATGTATCATATATTGAAGTTTCCAATTTATTCAAAAACTGAGAGACTTTTAAACTTAAATCCATATTTGGCAAATTTAAGTTCTTTTCTCACTGAAATTTAATGCAAATTTCATTTTATGGAAAATAGTAAAAAAAAACAAAAAACAAGAAGCGGGAAGAGTAAAAAATTATTTGCATTTTTGTGTGTCATGGTGAAAATGTGAATAATTATTTTTACTTAACCTCATAACATGAAATTTGTTCTTACTATACTAGAGATCTTCATATTTCAGAATTTGGATTTTTCCAGTTTAAGATTTGTTAAAAGTAAATATATTTCCAACTTTGTAGATTCAGTAAATTTGATCAAATATTCTTGCTGAGGAAGTCTTTAATTCATAAAATGTTGTAATTTAAGAGGAAGTTCTCTATTATTAGCATTGTCAGTATAACTTAGAAAGATATACATTGGTTCATTTCAATCAATTCCCTTGTCTTTGTTGTATTTTACATTGTTTCAGCCTGTGTTAATGTTTTTTAGATGAGGTGTTTTGTAATCATTGATTCAAAATAATTTCTTTTTGTTTTGAGTTCTAAAGTTAATGTTTAATTGATATACTTAAGCCAAAAAATAAAAAGTGAGATAAGTTTATTCAATGTTGATTGCTTGTGTCTTAAAACCATTTGAATATATATGATGCCACTTCTTTGTACTGAAATCACTTTGGCTATTATCTCTTAACTGTGTTCATTAGAATGATAACAAATTAAAAAAAATAACTTATTTTAAAGTTGGTTTAAATTTCCTTTTGTTACACTTATTTCCGAATTTAATTTCTTCTGTTTTAATAAAATTTTTGTTGTAAAATATTTCTAAAGAAATATTTCATCTATTCATTATCCTGTTATGTACATTTGTGCGTGTAAATCTTTCCTTGAACACTATTGAGCTTTTAATCAAATAAGCAGTTATAAGAATAAAATTTTTGTCGGTTGTTGATCAAAAATCAATAATGTCCCAAATAAAGAACATTAACTTCTATCCATTAACAATTTATTTTTAAATTGTTGACAAGTTTCCTTCCATTTGTAGCTATCAACTTAGAGCAGCCGAATAAAAACAAATAGGCATCTGTTAGGTTTTTTTGTTTTGTTTTTTTTTTTTTGTCCCCCCCCCCAATTAGGATACATTCATCATATAGTTCATTAGTCTTTTGAATTGCAGTTATCTTACAAGGCAATAGCTTAATTATTTTGTTGCGGGAAGGCTTTTTTTTCACCACAAGAACGCCAAGACAAAAGCCACTAAGACACAAAGAAACAGGACAATAAAGGAACAGGATACAAGAAGACAAGATATCATTATTGACATTTTATTTAAGTTTTTCAAGATTGTAGTTGATAGTAAAGCAAGAAACTGAAAGAGTTCCATGAGCAAGAATTGCAATAAAAGAAATTCAGCATATAGAACTTACAGTTATATCCGGCAATTTCAACAGTAAAATGACCAAAATTAGATGCTAATCTAGTCAGTTAAGTGCTATACGTGATACACGCTTGGGCGATCATGTCTCGAAAGAGACATGACTGACTGGACACATGATTATCCCGTAATAGGTTGCCATTACTTTCTGCATTAGACTGGTTGCCAGCCAAGGCTATAGAACCCAATCTGTCCTAATATTTAACCCATAATTGGAGGGAAGAGACCTTTCCCAAGGGCATTTGTGTGAGTGAGTTCAAGGAATTAAACTGGAATTTGAAATTGGCTCTCCAATTTCTCATTCCAAGCCAATATCCACTGCACCACACAACAATTTAGTACTATGCTTAAATTTTCCAAGTCTAATAAAGAAAAACATCAGAATTGATAGTATTTTATAGAAAGGCACAGGGAAGTTATTTATGACTCAGGGATAGTGACTGAAGCCAGATCAAAACTGAAAATTTTAGATATACAGCAGAAGCATCAGACCAGATGTAGCAAAATATTAAATGTACAGACAAATGGTAAACTTATAAATGTGCAAAATAAATTCTGACCACATAGTCAATCAGCTTTCTTTGCAGCAGAACTAGCAATTACTGTATTTGATAGTATGTAAGAAATCCCTCACACACTTTAGAAGGTGGCATTAAAAGATTTGTGTAAAAAAAAAAATAAAAGAAAAAATTTCTCATTCTTGTCTACAAGTCATAGTTATCTGGTAGGCAGGTACCATAGACTACAAGTATTGACCCTAACTTTATAATATTGTAATATTAAATGTAAGTTGGAGTGGAGTATCTTATATATCATAAAATCTGCTATTACCAATATTGGTATGTTCATAATACAGGATTAGGATCTTTCCATTTTAAGATTTGTTAAAAAGAAATATAACATGTTAATTTAGCAAAGTTGGTATCAAGGATTATTCTTTCAACCTTCAAATTTGTGATTTGAGAGGAAAATAAAATCCTCTCTATTATTAGCAGTATCAGTTTAACTTACAAAGATTCCTTTCAATCAATTCACTTGTCTTTGTGTTTTTATTACAGGGTTTCAGCATGTGTGAATTTGTGTTTTGGTTGATTCTAATTTCTTTCTTACAGTAGGCAATTTCTTACAGTAGGGCACAGTGTGATCTGTAGAGAAATGAGAATGATAAACTCTACCAATCAAATAGTTACCATTCAACATATATTGAATACCCAAAGAAGGTTAGGAGATTGACCAATTTATGTTAGTAACAACTCTTCAAAAAATATAGACTCATTCCAGGCTCCCTTGATTTATCTTTGTAACACAATTCAAATCAGTGAAACTTTGGTTTTTGAGTTGAATGAGTTCAAATCACACTTACCAAACCATTAAAGCTGTAATAATGTTCTTAGAACCTGAAAAATAGCATTCCCAAAAGTCTAGATTGGTTTGCTAACTTCAAAGAATTGAAGTTTATGCTTCCTTGCCATCAAAGTGACCAGTTTTATTTACTTTTACAATCAGTTACAATATAATAGTCCCCCCCTCATAAACACATTATCCATGGATACTTGAAACCAACACACACACAGTTAATAACAAAATTATTCAACCTTCTATGAAAATTTATTCATTTTTAAATATTTAAGTGCTGTTTAACAGAACAAGACATTTTTAACATAATATTTATAAATATACTGGTTTTATTTAAGAAGCTTATGTTCTTTGACTTTGCACACTGAAACAAAAGTAACTCAGAAAGCTCTTTAAAATTATTTGCTATTCTTGCTGCTAATAGTTGAGTGTGATATTTATTATTTTCAAAAAACTTTAGACACATCTCCTAAGGAGTCCTATTACATTCTTTGCCAAATCTTGTAAGATCCTTAAGGTTTGACTGTCTTCTGACATAGATTTCAGTCTTCAATTATTATGGCAGCATTCACCAATTTAAACAAGACCATCCAGAAGCAGGAGATTCCAAAGTTGTCTAGAGGCTGTGGTTGAAGCCAATGGAGATTTTTTTTAAAGAAATTTATTTTTTAGTGTTTCAAGATATTTTTTTGTAATTTTGATAAATATATCTTTTAATCTATGTTATTTTTATTTTTGTATAATTTAGGTGACTTTTTATCCATCTCACCCTGTGTGTGTGCGTGCATGCGTGCATGGTGATTTTTTTTTTTTTTTAAGTGCAGCTTAGATGTGGCACAAGGCTAAAAGTATGCAACACTCAATGAGGATCGAACTCACTACTCAATTGTAATGGTTCTAGCAAGTAAAGCTTGCTAACCATTACACTACCTCGAGGTGCTTGAAGTGATTTTCTAAGCAACATTTACTCACTTTCATTTATTAGACAATAAATTACATCACGATGATATTCTCCATAGTTTATTTTTCCTTACACAGCAAACTTCAAGAACATTTTAAAGCCTTCTCAAATTCAAAGTTTGAAAACTTAACAATATTTTTCTTCCATATTACTTATGGGTATAAATACAAGTGAAAAGAAAATCTATACATTTACCTTGATAAAGTTCTTCAAGGAACAAAATGCATTAGTAGAGAAGTTATATACACACACAGTTTTTATATTGTTATAATGCATACATAGGTACATAACTGATAATGTCTAATTTAAAATTACACACAGTGGGAAAGTAACAACAATAACAAAGAAATAAAATAATTGTAACAATATAAGGTTATTTGACTAGTATCCACATTGCATCAGTGTATATTTCATAGCACATTCATAATTTATATTAAATTCATAATAGCATCCCTTTCGGAAGGTGTTAGGTGTGCATTTATATACATCATTTTACCCATGCAGAAAAGGAATGCACTATTTAAATGATTTTGCAATTGTATTTAGGAAATATCAAAGATAACCTGTTGTTCTGCATTTTCTTTGTTTAATACTTCTTGTTCATTAAATCAGCAAATAATATTATATTCAACATTGAATCAGGCTGTAATTTTATTTATGAAGTTTAATTTCAGAAAATTTAATTCTGTTATGTCATCAGAATACTCTACTGCATACAGGTGATTTAAAAAGTTTAAAGTTCAGTCAGATTTTGAAAAGATTCAAGCCAAAAACATTACCTTTAGACTCTACAAAAACATAGTAGCCTTTAGCTTCCATATATATATATATATATATATATATATATATATATATATATATAGCAAATTAATAGCAGCTACAAATTACTAAAATTTAACATATTTCAAGACCAGCAAAATTTGATTGACCAGTTTTTACTGACCTCAAAAGTTTTGTCAACTCACCCACTGCTCATCAGGGGCAGTGTCAGAAAGCAATAAATAATTATTTTTTTTTAATCCTTTATTATTTCTTATTACTATAAACATTCTGTTTAGTAAACACATTTTTGAATAGATAGCTGTATTTTTTTTCTTTTTAACAGTAAGATTCACTCTGTACAAGTCTCAGTATTTCATATGATGTAGTGGGTTACATTAGGAGGTAGTTTGTATGGTTAGGAGATAACAAATCTAGATTTGAACAGCTTAAGATTGTAGTGATCAGAGAAACAACCTCTAGAGAGTTGGTTCCACGGAGTAGTGGTTCGCAGAAGAGGCTGTTTACTTTTTACCAATGGAATACAGAGGGAATGTGGGTAGATGACTACAATGTATGTAGCATGGCAGGTCTTTGCCATGAAGGTTAGTCCTGGCAAAACCAATGAATGTAGTTTGTCTGAGCACTTTTCTGTGACAGTAGTGATGCAGTAGCAAGAGGCGTCACATCTCATCTGTGAGAGAGAGGTTGGAAGGAGAAAAATAATTTGTCTCCCACAAAGACTCAGACGTTTTTGGATTCTATCAAGGTTAGAAAGTGTGGTGTGAGCAGCTCCTGCCCAAATATGACACCAGTACTCCATTTTTGGCATGATCTGGCTCTTGTAAAGCTAGGGGATAGCATGTGGAATCAGATACTGGAGCAATACAGGCAACCAACCTGCATCTTTAGCAATGGCTCATACATGTTCCATTTGAAGTCAGATGTAAGTTTAAGGCCTAATAATCTTTCAAGGTGTGGTGTGTCTCCAAGAGGGACATCCATTTATAACTGGCAGTAGTTCAGAGTCTGATCAACAATAGTGGAATGTAACTAGTTTGGTTTCAGGGGCATTGAATGTAAAAATAAAACAACAACAAAAAAAAACAAAACAAATGTTTACTCAAATTTGTGTACTTACTAAATATAACACTAAAATATATGTGCATTTTATAGGATATGTAATAGTACCCAAAACAAAAGTTGCAATGATGCGACAAAGTGGAAAAGCATGTTTAGAATCCAACAAGACACCAACATACACACAGGCTATATATAACAAACACTTTCTAATCTGTTATTGTCAGATCTGATAAGGTAATTTAATTTATTACCTACTCTCATCCTCAAAAATTTCAACATTTTTTTTCCTTACATAGTTTTATCTTTCATTCTGATCTGAAGAAGCCAAACACATCATGTGGTGAAACACATCATCTATAACCATTTTTACTTTGTATGTGTGTGTGTGCATACACACAAGACAATGTAAATGTTAAAGCTAAGCAACATTGAGCCTGGTCTATCCCTCTATACCTAGAGGGATAACCCCTTAGAAATACCAGCTGCTGTAAGTTTAGATTATTCAGGTGGAGTAATGGCTCAGAATTTAAAATCTACAGATAATTTTGTGTTTTAATAACTGGCAAAATGATTTAGAGGTCATAAAAAATCACTCGCATATAAATGTATAAGGCAGATATGTATTCATAAAATTTTTATAAACCAAAATAGAAAATTAACAAATTGTATGTCTGCTTATCTCACCATCAGGAAAATATTTTGTAAATATGAATATTGGTGATTAAACAAAGTGGAAAAGCTATGACACATTTAACCAAATGTCTGTTGCCTTTTGGTTTCTTCAGGTCAGATGAAGGACAAACTTGAATATTATACAGTTGACAGCAGTTAAGAGAAATAAAATCTTAAAAGATGAATTTCTTTCCCACATAATTGTAATATCTAAATTACTTTCAGATTTTGTTCCCCACATCCCTTTTTTTTTATTCTTATTTTTTTTTTTTTTTTCTGTAAAAAAAGCTTTATTTCAAAAAATTATTTTCTGTCTAGTCTAATTCCCAGAAGATAAACTCTTGACTTTTAAAGAAGTGAATATGGTTAATGATATTGTGTCCAGAATTAATATAGAAAAATAAATAGCCAACATTTTGAGATGAGTCAGGTTCCAGATTATTATTGAGGTTTTAGTTGTATATTGCCAAGCAAAGAGGTTGAGTTGACATTAGAAGAAGAAACTTGCTTTGCTGCCAAAATTACAAATATACACCCAATCAATATTTGGGTGATTTGTTCGTACAAGCAGTCTAAGTGGAAATGTGGATATATTTTTATGATGCAATTGTCAGTCCAGGGACTTCCACTACTTATCTTTGTTTGTGTTGTATAGGCATATATGTGCGTATGTTTGCACATATGCATATATACAGAATATGATGGGTAAATTGTTGCCGTTTTATATTTTAATTTCATGCATACATTGTTTTTTATTTTTGTCAACTGCACAGTATAATAAGGTCAGTTGGGCACCAGTGGTTAGAAAAAGAGCACCAAATTTGAAAACAGCATCATGTACTGCTTGGTATTCACACCAGAAGCTCCAATGAAAACATTTCTGTGTGTTTGAGTGTCAATCTGAGGATATTGCAGAGGATTCAGAAAGAGTTGGATGAATCTAATGGTGATTATGAAGGTGTTTGTGAAGTGATCACTAGTGATGGTAACATTGTGTCTCTGTTCACTTCCCTACAAATCCTCAGACTCAAAATGGAAGTCTACATCAAGTGCCTTAAAGAGGTAGTGCTTCCCTGAGTCAAAAGGGCAGCTACTGAAAAGCTATTTGGTAACAGGACAGTGCACTATACCACACAGGCAAGATGGCCCTGACATTGCTGACAAACAATTCTTTGACCACATCACCCCCTATATCTGGCCACCTAACTTCCTAGATTGCAACTTGATTATTATGTGTGAGGTGCATTTGAGCAAAAGACCAACAAAACTCCTTATAACACCAATGATGAACAGAAGGCAAGAATTATGGCAGCATTCACCAATTTAAACAAGGAGACCATCCAGAAGAGTTCCAGGAGATTCTGAAAACCATGGTTGAACCTAATGCCAATTTTATTCAGTAAATTTACCCTTCACTATTTAAGATATTTTGTGTATTTTTGGTAAATGTACCTGTTAAAACGAGATGTCATTGTTATCTTCATTTTTGAGTGATTTAGACAAGTTTATCCATTGCACTCATATATAATGAGGAGGTGCCAAAAAGTTTGTGGCTTGACCCTCTTTCCAAAATCTGAACACACATTAATCACCTGTATGTATTCTGATGACATAAGAGAATTACATTTTATGTGAAATTAAACTTCATAAATATAATTCCAACTTTATTCAATGTTGAATAGAATGTTATTTGCTGGTTTAATGTACAAGAAGTATTAAACAAAGAAGAAAATGCAGAACAAGAGACTGTCCAGAAGAGATGCATGAAAATTCCTGTCTGGAGGTTGAAGCCAATGTTGATTTTTTTTTATTGAATAACTTTGCTCTTTATTATTTTAAGCTATTTATGTGTAAATTTGGTAAATATATCTGTTAAAATGAGATGTCAGTGTTGTTTCCTCTTTTTGTTTTTTTTGTGTAATTTACATGACAATTTAGCTATCACACCTTGTGTGTGTGTGTGTAAAGGCTGAAAACAATACACTTTCACACTTGTTTGTACATTGAGGAAAGGATAGTCTTTATAAAAATTCAAAGGTGATATTGCATGGTCAGTAACTTTGGTATGTTATTCCACTTAAATATACTGATTAATGACAGCTCGTGCAATCTGTCATCAAAAATATATCAGAGCAATTTGAATTAAAATGGGTCAGTGGTCAGGTAGTAGACAGATAGTGAGATGTTTTTAGAGAGTAACATTATTCTAGTTTGGTAAGGACACTGCTTTGCATACAAATTTTCAAAGTTACTGTGAACAGATTCAGAAATCTTAAACTCAACATTATTTGTATTTTGTGGACAATTGGTTTGTATATTATTGTTCAAAGCTTCTAATGACTTTGACATTATCTTAAGTTCTTATTCCTTGCGCGCACTCACACACACACATATTCATTCTATGAATTAACTTCTACATTTTTCACATCAATGTGTACCTCGTGTTCAGGTTTTATGTGCATGTCTTCTCTTGCACTGTCAATAGATTTAAAGGTTTACATAATAATGACTTAACATTGTTTTTGACACCATGAATTAATTGTGTGTGTTACAAAACAGGCCAGGCCCAGTACAAAACTTAGTTTGCCATATCTGCATGTTACTTCAGTGATGGTCATATTTTTTTAACAATCAAAAGACATCATATATATGTATATCTCAATCAGTTACTGACCTCAGTTGGAATCATTCTGCAACTTAAGACTGTAATTAGTTGTAAGCACCATAATCCTTTTACCCCATTGCTGTATAGTAAGCTTGCCACCAAGGTTACATATGGTTTTTACATTTACTTGCCCTTCTCCTAGAATGGTTGTCAGTTTGTCTTACTATTTAACCCATAGCTGGAGGGAGAAGAGATGGCTTCATACTGGTCCTAAGAGTATTTGTGTAAATCAGTGTTCTGATACACAAACCATTACTGTGTGTGAGATATACAAGAAAACAAATACATAAATCAGAGATATATGATGTTTATAAATAGAAACTGACTTTATAATTATTTGATGAAAATACAAGCCTGTCATAAGCCCAGAACTATGCAAAGAAAATCTCAAGAGGCTCTTTAAATCTAATATGAAAAATGACGTTCTTGCTGCCTTCTCTTGTTACTTTTCTTTTTTTTTATGTATGTAGAAGATCATGATAATGATTCAAAGTTAGGAGTTTCTTTCCCTATTTTTAAAGGCATATAAATTACAATCTATTTCAGGTAATCTTGTATGAATATATGTAAAGTTTCAATGTAATGGTATCTCTGGAAATAATTGCAGTGTGGTAATGGCAGAAACTATTTGCTGACCGGTGATGTAGCCAAACTAATTGTATGACAAACTGACATGATAATCAGTGTAAAACTTGTAATGAGTATGAGATGATACATAGGTATATATATATATATATATAAAATCTAGAAAAAAACATTACAAATGTCTATTCTTGATATGGGCACATGAGTGTCTGTATGTAATTCTTTTCTGGATGATTTTGAATATTAACTGTTGTATCATTTAGGTTTGACAAGCAGCAGGTTTTTTTTTGTTTTGTTTTTTTTTTTGTGCTGCGAAATACGTATTACCCATGAAATTGTAGGATATCGAAAATTTTTTCTAGATTATATTACTCTGTTAAATTAAATAAATACATTTAACATTGAGTTCTTTTGAATTCGTCTCTATCGGAATTTACCTTACTTAAATACCAAATATTCTACGTTATATATTTTTGATTAATACTTGAATTTAAGTAGATATTCTGTTTTAAATCAAACAGTATTATATATTTATTTCTACTGACCTGATTATTTACGATAAATTTTTGTTACGAAAATGTGTGCTATTCAGCAGGATTCAGACCTGCGACCCCTATCCACATAGAATATCTACTTAAATACGAGCATCGATCAAAAATAATGTTCAAACAAATCATTTCAAATTGTCAGTTGTTTATAACCAAGTTTTGTTAATCTTCCGTAATTTCCGTAACGTTTTACATTTCTTGACACTACAATACATTTCAGAGCAGAGATGGTTATTGAAATCAAAAATTGTGCTATAGGCTTAATTTGTTCTTATTTAGACTGATCGTCATTTGTGGTCGAAAGTTCTAAGATGAGCCAGATCCTATGGTGGTTTCCCCTATGCGGATAGGGGTTGCAGGTTCAAATCCTGCCAAATGACACATTTTCGTAATAAAAATTTCTCATAAATAATCAGGCCAGTATAAATAAATATATAATACTGTTTGATTAAAAACAAAATATCTACTTAAATATTAGTATTGATCATATTTATATATATATATATCATCATCCGTTACACCCGATGGTGTGCAGGGCAGCATTTTTTGCTGTTTCTGTAACAAATTGTTTTTTATAGGGCAAGGTTGTTAGCCCTGCGCCCAACCCCCAAACCTGGAGGAAGGTGATTTTTTAAGCATAGCTTAGACATGGCACACAGCCGAAAGTAAGGGACACCCAGTGAGGCTCGAACTCGGTACTCAATTGTAATGATTCAAGACAAGCTTGCTAACCATACCATCACCACTAGGTGCCCATAAGTGGTTTGAAAGATGCAAATAAAACTACAGTAAAATAGAAGATATTAACAAAAGCTAGAACATGTAAATCATTATGTGAAATATGTTTTCTTTGCTTACAAGAAAAAATCCATATAATTAAATTCCCAAAGACTAACTTATTAAACCAACATAATGAAATTACCACTTACTACCACCATAAGATAATTCACACTCTTAAATATATATCTAAAATTATTTCAATGTTTATTATTTGCTATAATCTATAACCCTACTCCTTTTAGTTAATTATAACACATCACTCAATAAGTTTCTTAATAAAAAATTCATTTGATTTTAATTAAATACTAACCCTCAAATGGCACGTGACAAAATTTGGGTCCAATCAGATTATTAGTATACAAATTACAGTTATTAAAGTGAAGCTACTGTTGCAAATTTCCATAACAATGGAAAATTCTGAATTTTGTGTGTTGACAAAACATTCCTTTCTGATGGAGAAAAAATACTGTTCAAGCAAACCCATGGCTTGATAAGTGTTGTTCGGATTCTGCTTCGTCGAAAACAACAGTTAAGAGGTGGTATGCTGACTTTAAACGTGGTCATACAGGCACAAATGATGCTGAATGCTCATGTCACCTAAAATCAGCAGTTGTCCTAGAAAACACCAAAAAATTCAATTCGTTTTGGCCGATCATAAATTGAAGTTGCATGAAATAGCAGAAGGCAGCGTATTTACCATTTTGCATAAACATTTGTTAATGAGAAAGTGGGTGCCATGTTTGCTCACAGTTGATCAAAAACAACAACACATCAACGATTCAGATCGTTGTTTGCCACTGTTTTAACGCAACAGTAAGTTTTTGCATAAATATGTGACATTAGATGAAACATGGATCCACCACTTAACTCTGGAGTCAAATTGGCAGTTAGCTGAGTGGACAGCAGCAGATGAAAGCTGTCAAGTGATTAAAGACGGCAACGCAAGGTTTTGATCTCTGTATTTTGGGATGTGCAAGGTATTTTGTTCATTGATCACTTTGAGAAAGGAAGAACCATCAATAGTGAATATTATATAGCATTATTGATGCATTTAAAGGAAGAAATTGCCAAAAACAGCCACAAATGAAGAAGTAAAAGTGATCTTTCACCAAGACAACACACTGTCACAAGTCTATCACAACAATGGCAAAACTACATGAATTGTACTTTGAATCATTTCCGCATCCACTCTATTTTACAGATCTGATCCCCAACACCTACTGGATGTTTGCAGACCTAAAAAAAATGCTCCAGAGAAAGAGATTTGGCTCCATTGAAAAAGTGATATCAGAAACTGTGATGTATTTTGAGACCAAAGACAGATCATTCTACAAAAAAAAAGGCATTTAATAACAGTGTCGAAATCAATGTATCACCCTACAAGGAGACTGTTGATGAATAAAGTCAAATTTTGCCTAAAAGTAGTTGTTGTTTCATTAGTTAGGCCGTAAGATTTATTGAGGGATGTGTTATATACCTTTTAAAGCTAAACTTTATTAACTGTTATATTGCTGTGTGTGCTTACTTTCAGTACTAGGCATTTGTAAAATCTAATTCTGCATTTAAAATTTATCTTTATGGTCTTATATCTATTTCTTTAAATTTTTTTTTTTCTTTATAATAATAAAACCCTTTAAGATGAATATTTTATTTTTTATATTATTTTTTTACCTTTTTAATTCTCATTGCTTCTAAAAAATAATACAGGAGCTACAGTTTTGTACCATTTTTATTTAAACAAAAGACACCTCCTGTTGGATAAACATTGCTACACTTTGCCCCAATATTAATTCTGCACAGTGGCCAGGTCTCACATCCATAGAGAATTGTTCTGATCATGGATTTGTAGATTTGCAACTTTGTGGATTGTCTTATCTCCTGGCGAGACCAAAGTCGTTTTTGAAGACTGACAAAGGCAGCTCTAGCCAGATTGATATGGGTGGTAATTTCATCTTTCACTTGACCAGTGGCTTTAAAATTGGCCCCAAGATATTTGAAGCTTTCAACCTCTTCTACAGCTTCACCATCGAGGGTTATAGCCACTCGGTCTGGTAGGGGCTAGTTTGCAGAGAATTTTCGTCTTGGAAGCATTAATTTTCATCCCCTCCATTTTGGCCATGCGATTGACCTTGTCGAGTGCATGCTGGACCTCTGCGTAGGACTCACTAAGGATTGCAACGTCGTTGGCAAAGTCGAGATCGGTAATGGAGTAGTCGTGGCCTACTCCGACACCAGCAAAGCCAGCCAGGCTTTCCTCTAGAATCCAGTCAATGATGTAATTGAACAGGATGGGGGAGAGGACACATCCATGGCGGACGCCCATTTGGACAATGAAGGGATCGGATTCTTTCCCGTAGTACCTCACTCTAGTTTGGGTGTGTGTGTGTAGTATGCCTTGATGAGGTTGAGAAGCTTGGTCGGGAAGCCATCACGACACATAATGTCCCAGAGGCTTTTGCCACCCACTGAGCTTTTGCCATCCACTCACCCACAATGCTGCAGTGAAATCAATGAAGCAGATGGTGGATTGCTGATAGGCCCACCGCTGTTCGAGAATTTGCCTGAGGGAGGAAATTTGATCTATGCATCCTCTGACACTATGGAAGCCTGCTTGGTTCAGTAAGATTTGGATGTGCCGGATATTCTGGAAACAACGTAGTAGGATAATTGAGAAAATGTTTGAGGCAACAACAATCAAGCTAATGCCTCTATAGTTGCAACAATCACAACAGTTGCCTTTTTTGTAGAAGAGGAGGAGTATTGCATCGCTCCAGTCCTGAGGTAGTTGTTCAGAGCGCCACACAGCCTCAAAAATTGGATGTAAGCATCTGGCCATAAGGTCGGGACAGCTCTTGTAGAGTTCTGCCAGAAGACTGTCCCGCCTGCAGCTTTGTTATTTCTTAGTTTTTTGATGACATCACGTATCTCTTCTTCCGTTGGCGGATCACAGTTGACATCGTACTCAGGGACTTTTGTTATAGTGGAAGGGGGACGTTACATGGGTTGGAGTCATAGTTCAACAAATCTTCAAAATGTTGCTTCCAACATATCATGCGGTCTGCCATCTGGGAGATAGGAGTTCCATTCATGTCCAGCAGCATTTCACTTAGTCTCCTATTTCCTTTAGTTGTTGTTTTCAGGGTCTGCACAGAGAGAATCTTCATAAACTTGGTCTTCAATCACTACTGCCTTCGCCATATTCTGCGTGTTCATCTCTCCAACCAGATCCCCAACTTGACCATCCACGCTAGTTGCAACATCTGTGGCCTGGAAGAAACTCTGCTTAAAAGGAGACTCCAGTGGTTTGGCCACATGCTGTGCCAGCCTTGTGATGAATTTGTCCGAAAACTAGTGGCGACCAACGCACCCACTGGTTGGAGGAAGTGCCGAGGTGGTCAACTTAAGACCTGGCTCGCTACTGTCAAAGCAGACATGGAGCTCATGTCTGGTCCTCACATTTTTGGTGTCCGACGCTGGAACCACGAATGGCTAGATCATGCCACTGATTCTGCTGCCGATCAACGAGGGTGGATGACCTTGACGTGCGATTAACTCCATTGGAGCCAGCTCAATCCACTTCAGGTGAATGTCGTGTCAAGTCAGTATTAATTGGTTTGCACCCAACATTCTTATAAAATATAACCTCCCATCCCACTACAATCATCTAATATGGGGGCATTTGTTTTATTTTTAAGTTTTTGTTATTTGAAATTTCCTTATATATTATTATTATTTTAGTAAAGGATTTTTAGTAAAATTCTTTTATCATTTTTCTCAAGAACTTTAAAATATAGATATAAAGAATTGTAGGTAAGTTGATTATTAACATCAAATTAAAATATGTAAATTTTTTTTTGTGTAGCAGGATTTTCAGTAACACTTTAAATCTACTGAATGAAATCCATTAAGCATCACTTTTTTTTTCTTTTTTTTTATGGGGGTCTGCATGTTTCTAAATAAAAACCCTCGTTGTCATTATCAAAATAACTGATATGATTTTATTTTTTGTACACCATATTTAGTTTTTCAGCTGTCAAAACAAAATATAGCAAGGGAAAGGGTAGCAGAACAACCGATGGCTGTCTGCTTGTCTGATTATTAAAGTGTCTATGGCCAGCTGAATTAGTTAAACCATCAGTCATATGACATGAACTCTTGACGTACAGAATACATTTGAGTCGCATCAGAAGCTTCTTTTTAACTTGATTTCATACAGTTTGTTTTTGTAGAATGAATGAGCCTAGACAAATAAAAAAAAGAAAGAATAAAAGCTAACAATTTCAAGCAAACTTGCACAAATTAATAATGAATCTGAAACAAAAATAAAATAACTGTTAGCTTTTAAATCTTAATTATACTTATTCTGATCATTCATTCAAATTCATTTGTATTTTTAGTTTGTTCAGACTAATTCCTTGTTTTTGATTTTTAATAATTTCATTCCAAGCCAGGCAATAAAGCCACTAAGACACAGAATTACTGAGTGTTAGAGAAAAATTTACTACCAAGGAGAAAGGACAATAAAAGACCAAAAATTAAGACGGCATAGATAACATTGCATCTAAATGTTTGAAGTTCAAAGTTGACTGGGAAGCAAGAAGCTAGAAAAGAGTTCCACAAGTGAGAAGTGTTATAGCAGAAACTTAGAATATAACTAATAGTTAATCTAGTCATTACAACTTTAACATGGTGAAAGCTTGCCACCAATCTAGTAATGTGCTTAAATTTATAAAGTCTATAAAGAAAAATTCATCAGAATTTAGCAAGAAACTGTTTATAAAAAAGGAATTTTATTTAATCATAGCATTTAGACATGACCTCGTGTACTCTCTGTCTTTCTCAGATGTATGTTAGATTCTGGGATCTCAAATATTTGGGGCTTACAGCCACATCACACTGAAACACCACTTCCCATACAATCAACAAAGTTAAGCAACATTGACCCTGGTCAGTACATAGATGGGTGACTGCTTGGGAATACCCGTTAATGTAAGGGATAATGGTTCGGAATTGTTAACTGGAAAGCTAAGTTCCAATTTCTGTTGAATTTATTATATTCACTTGCATGCAAATACCCCTTGTGGAAAGGTATAAATTCACCTCTTCCCCAGTTACTAGTTAATTAGTAATATTTGTGTCAGTCAGTCAGTTAAGTACCATGCGTGATAGACACTTTCGGTGATCATATCTCAAAAGAGACATGACTGACCAGGCAGAAGATTATCCCGCAGTAGCTTGCCATTGCTTTCTGCAGTAGACCGGTTGCCAGCCAAGGCTATAGAACCCAATCTATCCTATTATTTAATCCATAACTGGAAGGGAAAGATGGATTAATACCTTTCCCAAGAGTATTTGTGCATAAGCGAAGGCAACGAATTTAACTGGAATTCGAACTTGGCTCTTTGATTTGTCGTTCCGAGCCGATATCCACTTCACCACAGTACACATCTGATATTTGTATCATTATCTCAAAAAGAAAAGCTTACTATCTAAAAATATTTTCTGGTTTTAAATAACCTGCAAAGGGTTTATAGGCCATACAAAATGAATTGGTCAATCAGAAATTTGGTTGGACAAGGTGCATATTCTTCCCCCTATCATATATGGCACATGCAGTGTTTTCTCTTGGGACTTTACTAGGATTCCATTCTTTGGGTCAGGTTCTCATTTATTTTTCATCAGTAGCATCTATATTTGATGGAGAGAGCATAACCTCAACACTTCCATCTCAAAATAAGGTTCTAAGATTCTCAAAAATAAAAAGCACTTGAGAATATAGTTTGAAACATCATGATAAAAATAACAAAGAGTAAGAAATTAGTCCAAATTACCCAATATACAATTTTGTTATAACAGTTTATGTAAAAACTCCAAAATTCTTTCAATTTGTTCTTTTGTATTTACTTTTTTCACTTTTGACTGAAATTAAGTATGTATTGTTTCTCTTTGTACAGTTTTATTTGTTTGGGAAAAAAGCATTTATACTTTTTTGCATAATCAGGTTTTTGTGGTTTGTGTCTGACTGAGGTGATCTAAAATTTAAATAACAACTTGACTATTTTCAATTGTATTCTCTTCAGCCAATTTTTATATATATTTTCCCTTGATTTACTGTATTAGTCATGTGCTATGTTCCTTCAGGTTATGGGCGATCATGGATCTCTACAACTTCCTATCACTTGTAGATTTTACTAATTTTCATCTTTTTTTATCTGTCATACACACATCCATTCACATAAGCTTGTTCCTTTTGCCTTTGATATGTTGTGTGAGTGTAAAATTATCCAAGCCCACCTTCATTATATGCCAAAAACTTTTAGCTGTCTCTTCTTGATTCCGTGTTTTTGGTATTCTCAGCATCTTTCTGTAAAACTACATCTCTGTTGACTACAGTCTTTTCATCATCTGCTATGATATTCTTCAGCATTCTTTACCATACAGGAGGATTGATATTACATAACATTTCAGCAATCTTTTTTTTATTTTTCTTTATTTTTGGTTTCTAATGACATTTTCTTATTTTTACTTATTTTGTTTAGCTTTTGGAAAGCATCTTTCTCTCTTCCAATGTACGGTTAGAGTTCATTGTCACATTTTTCATCCTCTGTTAAAACACTTCCCAGATATTTAAATTTCTGTACATAATGTAACTAAAATGGTAGTGTTATCAGAGCATCATTTTTGCTCTTTTGAAGTACTTTGATGTACCAAGGCATTACTGCAATAATTATTTTACTGATTCAATTACTAGTATTTAGCTAATTGTGAAGGCATTGCATTGCACATGTTTAATGACAAGAAACAAGCGTCAAAAGGAGTATAAGAATTTTAAAAGGGAAGCTACTCAGTCTATTGACCTTCCAAATATATCCCGTACACAAAATTGGACAAAATTCTGAACCTCAACCTACATTTCACTACAATTGTGTCCTGAATTAATATCTATCTGGAGAATACTAAATAAAATATACAACAGTGGTGACATACTGGAAGACCTGAGTAGATCCATTTTCATAGTACTGCTTACAAAGCCAGGTGCAAACAAATGTAAACTTAGTCAATCAACCTCATGAGCAAAACTTTTTTGAATTCTGATGAATACAGCATGCAGCAGAACTGGGCAAGAACAGTGATGTTTTAAAGACACTGAAACAAGGAATGCAATATTTATGCTCAGTATGATTTCAGAAATAGCTATACAAATGCAAAAGGATGTGTACCTATATTTTATAGATTATACAAAAGCTTTTAATGTAAGCATTTGAAATGCTAGGTAACCTTGACAAATATTAGAATAATTCAAAACCTATACTGGCAAAAAAACCACCTGCATATGGATAGAAAATCTATTCACTAAATATACAAAAATTAAAAACTGTGTAAGATGAGGATGTCTTCTCACCAGATTAATTCAACCTATTCAGTGTGGTGATTCTAAGACAATTAAAAGTCCTACCAAGATTCTTTATTAGCAGATATGTAGATAATGCAGTGTTGATAGCACACATAGATAGGAAAATATGGGAACTTCTACATCAGGCATTAAAGGAAAGCAAGATGAACAGACTAAATATCAATTGCAATAAAACTGAATGCATTGTTGTAAGCAAAACTCACAGCCCAAAATGCAAGTTACAATTGAAGATATCAAAACCAAAGAAGTAAAACAATTTAAATATCTGGGATGCATTTAACAGGATGGAAAGTGCAGCACATTAGGATCGTGAAAGATGCATTCCAAAAACTAAGCAAAGTATTAAGAAACAGGGAAAATGTCATTCATAACAAAAAGAATACTGGACTGTTACATAACATTTGTCATATATATGGTAATTAATGCTGGAAAAGCTTGTCATAGATGAAGAGACTTGAAACAGCAGAAATTCTGTTCTACAGAAGGATGCTGAGAATTTCATAGACCAAACATGTCTAAAATTATGAAGTTTTAGAGAACAAAATAAAAAGGGGTTCTTATGCTTAGCATCAGAAAGCAACACTTGAAATTTCCAGGGTACATAAGGAAAGAGAGCTTGAAAAATTAAATGCTCACAGGATACATTGAAGACAAGAGGGACAGAGGAAAACGCATAACCTATTTAGCAAGTTTGAGTGTATGAATGACAGAATATGGTTTGGGAGAGATAACAAAGCTACCAATGACAAGAAATTGTGGCAGAAAGTGATTGTCAGTATCTTGAAGAAAGAACCCTGGTTAAATGAAACATTATCACAAAAAATATTGTCAGCATCAAATGCTGTTAACTTGTATTTCAAATTTCTGTTTTGTCAAATGTCTTCTACTGGGAATTGATAACATTCCAAATGAGAGGACATGAAAATTAATACAAATTTGTATTTGAAGAGGTTTTAGTTATTTCTTATGCCGAATTTGTTCTTAATTTATTGAAAACATTTTTTTGTAATATTTATTAGCATCAGCAAAAAAAAAATAGCTTAAAGCTAAAGGAATATGTATCTTATATAAATCAATCTTAATTCAAACTGTATTTGGTTTTAAATTCCAGCATTCCTCTTTTAATACAATTAAATTTTATTTTACTTCATTAAAATTTCATTTCATTTTTCAGCTTTATTATCCAATTAGTACATTAACCATTATATAAATGGCACTTTATATTAATGTTGCAAATATACATTTGGGAGTAATAATAGGTTTTGTTATTTTTACTCTTTCATATTTCAGCTGTCCAAAAAGTTGCTTGTGGCAAATATAGTTTTCAGTATATTTTAAGTGAAATATTCAGTGACAACTTAGGAATAGCATGTGCAGGTAGGGTAATGGATAACAGCTTGAAATTAGAAATCCCTGTCAGGTTTGTTATATTTATTTACACACAAACATCTTTCAGAAAGGTATGAATCCACCTCTTTCCGCTCTCCAGTTACAACTTAATTAGTAGAATTTGTATCAGTAAAAAACAAGAAATCATTATCTCAAAGAATTTTTTACAGTCTAAAAATATTCTCTGGCTTTAAATAACCTGAAAAAGGTTGGTAAGCTATAATATACAATCAGTAAAATGTAATTAATTTCTTTGCAAAATTCAGTTAAGTAATAATTGTTAAATTAATTTTTGTAAAATTCTATATTTCCATAATGACTACTTTTTTATTATTTTTTTTTTTTTTCATGAGTCTTGCAATGTGTGTGTGTGTGTATTTTTTATTAAAGGATTTTTAGTAGAATTTTTATCATTTGTCTCAGAAACCTTATTTAGGGTGTAGATATAAAGAATTGTTGGTAATTTGATTACTTACATCAAATCAAAATGTACACACTTTTGTGTAGCAGGATATTCAATAACACTTTCAATCTACTGAATGAAATCTGTTAAACCTCACTGTTTTTGCATTTTTTTTTTTGGGGGGGGGTCTGCATGTTTCTAAATAAAACCTTTCTCTTGTCAAAATAACTGTGATTTCATTTTTTGTACACCATATTTAGTTTTTCAGCTGTCAAAACACAAAATATAGTGAAGGGAAAGGGCAGCAGAAGACCTGATGGCTGTTTGATTTTGAAAGTGTCTATGGCCAACTGAATTGGTTAAACCATCAATCACAATGCAATAATTATTATTTAATAAATAATTATGAAAACAAGCTTTTTTTTTATTCATAATTTTATAAAAATATTAATGAGTTTCTGTATAAAGGCAATGCCCGGGAAATGCTTTATTTTTTTTTTCTCTCTCTACCATCATTATAATAATTAGTTATTCATCCTTTTGTTTAAACTTTCTTCAGAAATTTTTTTTATAAATTTACAAATAACATTTCATTTCTTTTAATTTGATAAATGATAAATATTGCATTGTATTAGTTGGTTTGCATTTTTAGGCTTCACATTTTTACAATGTTGTAAATATAAAATTATTCCTGGAAATAAACAATCTTTAATATTTTTATTGTAAATTCTCGAAGAAAAAGAAAATGTATAAATTCACTTTCCTATATTTTGGTTTTGCTAAAATTCTAATCACTTTTTAAAAACAACATTGCTGAGAAAGTGAAGGTAGTTAAAATAATCAGTGTCAGGGGAAACTCCATCCTTTTGATACATCCTTTTACTGCAGGCACAAAGGTTGAAGATTACCAATTGACCAATATCAGTAAAATCTTAGTTTCACTCAGTTTTGTACATTTATACTGTGAATGACATTTAGTCCTCCACAAGCTTTAAATAGTACCTTTAACATCGGTAAAAATAAAAATATTTACAAATAAAACCTTTTTCTGCTGAAAGTAAAAAGAAAAACAATAAGAATATAATTTTTTTTTCTTTTCATTAGGAATAAATTTTTTAAAAAAATGACTAAGTAGCTCATATTCAAAAGGTTTTATGTTCAATTTGACGTTACATGTCAGTGGGAGGATTAACTTCACTAAAAACATTATTTTAAAATATAATATTAGTTTTATTTATTAGTTTGGTTGTTTTTTTTTAACAATATAAGGGGAAATATAACTTTTGCTAAATTTTATTTTATTTCATATATTTCTATGTTCACACCAAATGTTTGGTGACAGTAAGTCTCCTTAACGCATTTCAATGACCAAAACTAGGTTCCTTGGTTCTGCCGGTCTAACCTTCACAGCTCAGACCTGCCATGCCATTTATATTGTAGCTGACTACCCACATTCCCTCAGTATTCTGTCAGCAAGAAGTTCCACTCAAACAGCTTCTTCCTGCACACCACAGCCCAAGTTGTTTCCCCAATCACTACAATCTTAACCTGTTCAAGTTTATCTTCCTTTCCTATCCATACAAACTACGCCTTAACAAACCCTCTACTTTGAGTGGCCCTTGAGCCTTGTACAGGGGGAACCTTAATGCAAAAAAAAATAAATAAATAAAAGTTGCGATAACAACAACAAAGATGAGAGCAATAGTCCACATCTAAAGAATCAGGCAAAAGTTTCCTCAAATCTTCAGCACTTTTCTCAGTATTGTTCACAAACCCCGGCAACACAATAATACAGTTTAACTCTTTCATAGAATTTTAATCCTAGATATGATTTAGACACCAGCAACACTAAAGTACAGTGTTAACTCTTTGGGTTTTTAGCCCATCTAATCTTAATTCAACAATTTTTTTTGCTATAGTTCAAAGTGCACCTATTATCATGAGCACAATTCTAATCTTTCAATTTCATATCTTTCTCAGATTCTGAGCAAGGTTTTGGTCTGTTGGCTTAAGTTTTCAGTGTAACGTTTAGGTTATATATTTACACCTTTGCTTAGATACAAATAAAATCTTAATTCCAAATTGCCATTTGAGTGTTAAACTTGGATTTTTTTTTTAAATATCAGCAAATGTAGACATTTTCCATTTGAGAGTATTGAATATTCAGTGCTTTTGAAATGTTCATTAAAAATTCTGATCATCATGCATTTAATATTAGTATTTTTTGCATAAATCAAAGGGCATTTATTTACAATTATTGTCTTAAGAAAATATAATGAAACAGCTATTTTGTGCTTACCTGAAATAACGGAAAGTAAGCTTTCATCAGAGACAGTTATCTTGGTTGTAGTGGGTAAAGCAATGCTAACCATTAGATGGTATTCATTACTATTGACATATATGTCCGAGCAGGTATCTATTGACATATCAAGATTAATTTGATAGATTTGTTGCCCTCACAAAGTTAGCTGAAGGTGTGGCTGTATTGGTTTTTTTCTTAACTTGGGTGATAGTGGTTCATAGTGGTTAAAGCCATGGAGCAAATGGTTGTTGGTTAAATTAGTTGTTTGTATCCCAACCAACAGAAGAGTTTCATTTGTGAATGTGCTGTGGTTAACCTGGTGCTACTTGCTTTATGTTGTGGGATTGAGAATATCTAGCGTTTAGAAGCTTTAACTGAGTATGAAGATTACAAAGAAATAACAAAAAAATGTAATACTACTAAGACACTTGAGAAATAAAAAAAAAATCAGAATCTGATGTAAAACTGATGTAAGCTAACTTGAGTTTGTTTTCAACATGGATAGGTAACCAAATGACACTAGTCATAAGTGAGAATTATGCCATTGTCATTAGGTCAATTAATCTACCATAACAACATAGGGAAAATGCTTCAAGAATATCTTCTATTAAAGGTTGAAAGTTGCTAATTGAGAGACTTACAGTTATCCTCATTTATCTAATCTATATAAGATCTACTTCTATCTCCTGTTAAGATGTTGATTGCCAGAGGTCAATTATCAAATATGACCTCAAACACCTTTATAATAACCAATTTTAGGTAATAAAATATTTTTAGGAGTTGATTTATTGAAGTATAAATTGTTTTCATGCTAAAAGAATCACGATGAATAAATTTGTTGTTGGCACCCACAAATGAAAATGCGTCTGAAAATGTACAAGATAGCTCCTTATTTGGCATCATAATAAAATCTGCCAACTACAAGTTATCTCCTGATTCAAAGTGAATGAATTAATTTGCACAGGTTAAAGCTTGAGGAGACAAAAACCTGCAGCATGTGTGATGTTTTTGAGTGACATAAAGTACAGGGTGTCAACAGTGTTTTTTTTTTTTTTTTTTTTTTTTTAATCATCTCACCCCAAGCAAGGCATTCCACTGCCACTATTGCGCATGGGGCTACATAGGGGAAGGTAAAGAGAAGGAGTGGATAGACATAGGGAATGTCAGGAGAAAGGTGATAGATGAGTAAGGATAGCGAGGATGAGTGTCGGGCAGATGGGAAGAGTGTTTGATAGAATGGGAGCAGGTTAGTGTGTTAGGAGGTGTCTATTGACCTTACATTTAAACTCCTGGAGATTATAGCCGTCGGGGAAGCAATCGTTTGGAAGAGAATTCCACAGTCGGGAAGTGCGAGGAAAGAAACTGTTGGAGTAGAAGTTACGGCTGCATTTTATCGATTTCACTGTAAAAGGGTGGGATCTAGTTGCTAATCTAGTATCTCGTGCAAATTCGTATTTAGGGGGCACCAGTGATCTAAGTTCATCGGAGCAGAAGCCGTGAAAGTATTTATAGAAGAGACACAGCGAAGCCACGTCTCGCCGGTGGGAGAGAGACTGCAGGCGGTCTGCCAAGTCGGTATCTATCACATTACAGACCCTCCTCTGAACCTTATCGAGAAGCCCGAGGAGAACAGCAGGGGCACCCGACCAGATATGGCAGCAGTATTCAATGCACGGGCGGATGGTAGATTTGTAAATGTGCAGGATAGATTTAGACGGAAAAAACTTCCGGGCCCTACACAGAGAACCGACTTTCATAGCAGCGGATTTAGCAATGGATTCGATATAGTCATTCCATTTGAGGTCCGCTGAAAGTGTGAGACCAAGGAGGCGTAGTGTTTTACTCTCTGGGAGGCAAGCCTGGTCCATGCTAATGGGAGGTAGGTGAGATTGTCGATGATGGTTAATTGACAGTAGCTTCGTTTTAGAAGCATTAAAATTTACTAGCCATTTCTTACCCCAGTCCAATATGGATTGGAGGTCTTTTTCAATCTCGGCTGCGAGGTTAGCTTTGACGCCTACACCAGATTTTTGTTGGAGGCGAGAGTAAACTGTGGTGTCATCGGCGTACAAACCTATTTGGGTTCTTATGGAATCAGGGAGATCATTAATATATATCAGGAAGAGTGTAGGACCTAAGATAGAGCCTTGGGGGACACCTGCGTTTGTATGGTAGTTCTGAGAGGCATGTCCGTTTAATACCACTTTCATTGTGCGGTTAGAGAGGAATGACTGGATTAGTTCAAACAAATGTCCAGTTATACCATAGCTCCGCAGTTTACATAGAAGGCCAGCATGCCAAACTCTGTCGAACGCCTTAGATATATCCAATGCAACGGTTCGAGCTTCGCCATTCCTGTCGAGTGCCTGGTATATGTACTCGGTGATGGTCGTTAGCATATCAGCAGTAGACCTGGTGAAGCGGAAACCATATTGCTTGTCCGAGAGGAGCCTGTATGCTGTGAGATGCTGAACCACCTCGGCGTTGATAATGGCTTCGAACACTTTGCCAAAGATCGGAAGAAGGCTGATAGGGCGGTAATTTGCAGGGTCAGAGGGTTCTCCAGTGTTTTTAAATATAGGAACTATAGAGGAAGATTTCCAACAGGCAGGAAAGCAGGAAGCAGATAGGCAGAGGTTGTAGAGCTTAGAAAGGATAGAGGAGAGTTCAGGGGCACATTTCTTTAAGACTATGGTTGGGATTCCGTCACCACCGCTCGCTTTGTGAGGGTCAAGTTTTAAGATTATCTTAGAGACAAGCGAAGGTGTAATGTGGACATCATTCAGTTGTGCCTCGGTTCTAGGTGAGAAGTCGGGTGTAAAAACTCCAGACGAGTCCAGACTCGAATTGTTCGAGAATCTGCGGGCAAAACATTCAGCCTTATCTGCTGGGGAGGTGAGGACCTCAAATTTGTTGATTAGCGGGGGTATTGTGGACTTGCTCTTGTTAAGTACTCTTTTACAGAGTCGCCAGTAGTCTTTAGAGCCGAATTTAGAGCATGCTATGCGTTGCTTCATTCTGGCAGCAAACAACATCTTAGCTTCGTTAAGTACCCTTTTACACTTATTACGAGCTGAAGTGAAAAGGCGCCTGTTTTGTTCCGACGCATAGTTACGATAAAGTCGGAAGAAATGATTCCGGTGGGCAATGGCAGCCGAACAAGCGGGTGAGAACCATGGAGACGAATGAGATTTAAGCTGGAATTTCCTAGCAGGGATGAAGGCATCAATGCCAGCCTTAACCCAGGAGGAGACCTCGGATGCACATTCTTCGATGGGAAGACTAAAGACGTTGTTCCAAGGGATGTCACAGAGGAAGTCTCGGAACGAATCCCAATCTGCTCTTTGATAGCAGTATGATATTCTACTTGTCTGTGTTTCATGGGTCGGGCGGGAGTGGAGTGAAATATTGACGGACACTACAGTGTGGTCAGAGTTTCCAAGTGGGCAGAGTTGTCTGGTGGTGCAAGAGTCTGGGATGGAAGTGAAGCAGAGGTCTAGAAGTGAGTTCCTTCCGTTAGGGTTGTCGGAGAAACGCGTGGGGAAGTCCACTACTTGCGTAAGGGATTGGGTGATTGAAAAGTTCATGGTGTGGACACCAGCAGGGTCAGTGACAGCGTTCTTCAGCCACTTGGTGTGGTGGGCGTTAAAGTCACCAAACACGAATACATGGGCAGAGGGATGGGTAGAAATGGCTTTGTCAATATTGTCAGAAATGATGTCAAGTAACGAACAGTCAGGGGAGGAAGGAGAGCGGTACAGAAAGAAGAGATAGCTAATCGAGCTGAGAAGTGAGAGGCGGAAGCACATGAAAGAATGATCTGGGGATTCAAAAGATGACACCCTAGCTAAGGGAAGGTGTTCGCTGACATAGACACCAAGCCCATGCATATGAACATTGGAGTCCTTCCTGAAGAGGGGAAGGTAGCCAGGAACGCAGAACTCAGATGAGGGGATAGAAGGGTTAAGATTAGTTTCACATAGGGCTAATATATCAGGTGAGTTATTATGGAGGAAAGAATCTACGCTGGGGAAGTTGGTGCGGATGCCGCGTATGTTAGTGAAAGAGATGCAGACAGGTTTGGGCGTTTTCAAATGAGCTGGTTTAGTTTTGTTATTATGTTTGCTTTTTTCCATAGTAATTCAGTTAAAGAGTGGTCTTAGAATAGAATCAGTCGGTCAATCATTTGCAACTTGTGAAGGATGGAGACTGGCGCGGCCTACAACATAATGTGGCCTCGGGGTTGCCCACCGAACGTTCATGCAGGGACGCCCGTCCATGCGCGATATGGCACTACAAGAACCCCGGTATTATTCAACTGTTGATCAGAGCAGCCTCTCAAGACGCTACACAAGAGTTCGGGCTCCTAACTACCAGTCGGAAGCAGCAACCAGGAAACTGCCAACCCGGTACCCTCAGAATGTAAAGACTTTGCCACCATACTCCGTAACTGCAAAGAGCTTCCAGCTGAACTAACACCAAGACCAGAGAAAGGGGATGAACCGGGAACCCCTTCCTAAACAAGAAACAAGGTGATCACCTCTAAACTCATTCAAAAGAAGGGGGTGGAGTCATTCAAAAGTTTGTTTGCAAAATTAGTGTTTTTATCTTTTAAGATATATTTACCAAACTTGGACTTGAGATAGAAACTCTGGCATTCTGATGATACCCAATTGTCAATCATGGTTTTCCTTTCTGTTGTTGTTTCACAATTGAATCCTGAATCTTCCAGCTCTTTTCTGACCTTTACCACTATCATCTGCTAACAATGTGGAAGTCTGAAATCTTTGTCAGCATGGATGCCAAAAAACTCGTGCCTTTTCCACAAAATGGGATTTCAGAATTACCCATAGTCCATTTTTATGCAGAAAAAGAATTCAAAAATGGTTGTTTTCAAGCAAAAATGACAACAAAAGTAAAAAAAAAAAAAAAAAAAATTAGCAGTTAAAAATTGTACTTTCAGTTGCACATTTTCTGTCTCTTCACTGTCATGTATTGCAACAGAAGAGAAAAAGTATAGTTATTCTATATCAGTATTCATAGGGCAGAAATTATATTTGTGGAGTGTTATAATCAGTGAGGAAGATGAATGCATTTTCATTATCTTGGGTTTTATAACAACTGGACTGGGTCTATACATGTTGATGCACTTAGACTAAAAGGATGAGTTCTCCACTGGGAATTTACACTGTTGTAATTGGACATCATAATGGGGTACAAGAAAGTTAACAAGATTATTTCTTATTTAACTGACTATGTTTAGAAAAGGAAATAAAAATTGACTTCTGTTGTGTTGATTAGAAGTACTGCTATCTGTGTACATTGGATGCTAAAATTTCTTGACTTAAGTTGTTGTTTCTAGTGAAGATAAGCAGCTGCTAAACTCTCAAGCCTTGGTTCAGACTCTTGGGTGTCTGTTCCACGCAGCAGTGGTTTGCAGGAAGAAGCTGCTCAAGTGGAACTTACTTACCAATGAAATACGGAGATTCTTTGGATTTTGTTAATATTGAGAGATATAGCAGAAGCACCAAACCAGATGTTGCAACAAGTTGGGTTTATTTTCACAAAAAAGAAATCTCAGTGACTTTTTAATTTTCTACAAATTCCTTTTCTTTATCTGTGAATTACCATGACCTCTTTGGAAATGTCTAATGGTTTCTTGTTTCCTTTTCCATGATGTTAAAATTTAAAGTTGTTCTTATAAAATTGTTGCTATCCAAGACTACCCTACTATTTAACTTGTTACTGGCGGGGAGAAGATATGGATTTGTGCTAATTCCACTTTACATGCTAATAAACATTACACTACCAATATATCAATTATTAATTATCAGATGTAAGTAACGAAAATCTTTCAGTGTTTTTTTTTTTTGTTTTTGTTTTTTCTCTTATCTTCTTTGAGATTTGGTGATCCTTTAATCTTAGGGTTTCAGAAATATATAACAGTTTGTTTTTCATTAATGGACATGGAAAGAACAATTGGATGACATTGATCTCTCTTGAGCTGTATTACTACGGTTTTTGTCTTCCTCGGCAGTCCATTCTCTACTGTTTCTTTGTCAACTTATGACTACTTTTCTCCTACTTAACAGCATATGACCTTAATCCACATGTATTTAACCAGACATTGTTAAATTGAGATTTCACTTCAACCACTTCACACACAACCTGCATGGCATTCCAATATCACACTACACCATACACTTTTCTTTGGTTAAGCTATGCCATAATATATCACAGTATCTCTCCACTCTACTGAAAATATCTTTTCCCTTTTTGGTTTCATCTAATACATGTTGTCTTTTCAATGTATTCTCTATAATACAATTATCACTATGCAATGTTATTGCATGCCTACCAGAGTTCAATTTTTTCCTGAGAAATCTTATGTCTTTGCATCATTATTATTATTTTATTACTAGTTTTGCTTCATCTTTACTATTATTGCTTTTTATTACAATATTCTGGTTTAAAATGTTCTTTGACTGCTGGAGGAAATAGTTTAAAATTATGGTGTGAAGTGGGATGCAACTTTTAGCATGACATGCATCCCACACCTCACAAGCTTTTCATGAGTGTCACCTTATATATTTCAACTGCTGAAATGTCAGGAAACACAATCTATAATCAGTCTGACACTCAATTCTTTACACTACCTTTGTTCTATTACCTTCTGCATTTCACTATTATTATTAAGTTTTTATTTCATCTTACATAATAGTAAAAGTTTGTTTTTTTTTTCGTGTGTATTTAACATTTAAGAAACTAAAAAGTGCATTGTAGCCAGTGATGTTTTTTTTCTTTTAATTAAGGTAACCCTAAAAGATACTAAATTAATGCAAAATAAAACTTCCCATGATTTACAACTGAATGATAATGTTAGGAGGTTTGTGTTGTAGTCATTTTGAAAAAGAAAATATTTTTTAAGAAAATCAAAACAAAACTGTTGATACAGGTATTGAATTAACAAGGAACTCTTAAAATGTACCAACTTAATGCAAAGGGCATAAGAACAAAGAGAATGTAACACTTGACCAGAATTTGAACTCAGCATATCAATTTCACTTTCTGTGCAAATATATATATATATATATATATATATATATATATCAGTTGTATTTAATGCACAAAAGGTAGAGTAGTTAGTGAGGGGAAAAATTCAATGAGTATCTTATCCATTAAAATTTTGAAGTATGGGTCAATAGACAACAGGGTTGTTTAACAAAATGATTGATTTGTTTTTTTACAGCTTATCAACCTTTTGCGGGATATTTAAACCAAAAAAAAATTTTTATTGTAAGAATTTTTTTAGGATAATAATGATTTACTGATACAAGTCCTTTTTATCTAATTAATCCATAGCTTGCCCAAAGGTATTTTCATGTAAGCAGGTACAATAAACCCAATGGGAATTACAACTCTGCTCTCTGATTTTCAATTCTGAGCTGTTATTTATTACACCACCTGCATATCCAAGCTTACTGCACTTGGTATTACCAAATGGTCATAAATCTAGGTACTGACCAGGTTCAACATTGCTTAACATTTGGCACTCTGTATCATTTATAAAATGTTACTTCTCTTTTATTCTATATGGAATCCCCCTCAAAATATAGTGTTTTATATATTAGTTTTGTATATTTTAAATTGCAGTAGCCTGACTCTCTTTTAGGTGTTGCCATAGAAGGATATGACTACACAGCCAAGAAATTCAAATTGGCACTGGCAGGACTAACATTTTGCTTGGTGAAAATAGTCACCTACAGAGTGCTAAAAATTAACTTTGGTAATCATTCAAGAACAGTGTTTCAATGTGATATGGCTGTAAGCCCAACTAAATGAAGCAAAACTAGCAATTGCATAATTATTGTTCTGCTTGTCTGTCTGATTGTTGTACTTTGCAAGCAGAACCTAACTAAATAATCATTGCTTAATCAAAACTACAAAATTGTCTGCTACAGAGTGTTGCAGGGATCTTATGTCATGATATCTTGCCATGTTTTTTCTTTTGTAATATTTCCTTTTTCTTTCTTTCTTTCCTCGCTGATTTATTTTTATCTATTTCCTTTATAAATCCTGGTGTGCAAATGTATATTTAATAGGCCTATAATAGCCATCTTTTGTTCATAATTATAGAAATTATATATACAAAAGTAATCTTATTTGTCAACACCATGCAATTTCCATGGGTCCATCTTTAATAATAATGCTTCATCTAAAATATTCATTTTGTGTTATATTGAGAGGGAAGAAGAGAAGCTATGAATCTTTTAATGCTTATTGTTTTAGAAACATAGCAAATATACCCACTGCTTTACAAATAATGATTTATTGCTTTCTTATTAAATGTATCTCCTGTATTGTTAAAGAATACTATACATTGGTGCTAAGTGAAAGATTGAAAAATTAACAAAGTCATGGTAATATATGGAAAACAAGTACATGAGAATCAAAATCTGTCCTATGCTACACTGCTCCAAAATTGAAAAACATCAAGAACCAAAGGTGCTAAATTAACACTAGGCTCTAGAAACTAAAATTCTATCTCTCACTGACCTCTACAACACTTGACTTTATCATGCCTAAGTAGGTTCATTTATATGTAAGAAATAAAATGACCAACTAGAAGAATGCCAGAACAGAGCCAGTGCAAACTCAGGAAAGTCTGGTTAAAATGAAAGTGTTTACCAGCTTCTCCATGAGATAATCACTATAGTGAGCCGAGCAACATTAGCTATGCCAATGATTCCTTTCTTAGACAACTTCTAAAGTTTGAGGGCCCCATTAAAGCAGGCACATTTTCTGAGTAGATACAGAGCTTAGCATTACACCATATTGAGTGCATGATTGGATTGTCATGTGTGATCAAAGATTTTTGTTTGTATTACCAAGAGTCGTTTTGGATTCCTTCATCCATATTTGTGTTTCTGGTATCTCAGCTGTGTTCACCTCCTACAGGTAGTGTTCCCATGTGGAAGTTGTGTTCATGCCCTGCTCATTGGGATCCAGTGTTTTTCTGTCCCTCTTCAATGGCAGATACCCAAACAAAAGAAAATCCCTTCATATTTAAAGTTTATTTTTGTAGTAGTTAGATTGCCAGTCTCCAATTAAGTTGTATGATAGGATATGATTAAATTTTAATGCTGGCAATAAAATGAATCATGCTGTTTAATGTTTATTAGTAGATATTAAAAATTAGTTGCTCCTATAATTATCAAATGTTTTTTTATTGGAATTTATTAGCAAAGGAATTAACAATCAACTTTTGATAATTAACTTCCATTTACAAAAATGTCTTCTCTTCCTTCTCATTTTGTGTATTATATCTGTCACATTGCAGCTCTTTCAATGGCAGAAAACTTAGAAACTATGACAACTTGCATAAATGATTTATTTGTGAAAATGTGATAAGAATTTTTGTTTTCAACACAACCATTTACTTTTCTTGAAATTTATTGATGCTTAATTATTTTCTTCTCAGGCATTAAAAAATATTAATGACCAAGATAAACTCTTATCTTTATAAGCAGTTATAAATTTGCCTAATTCCCAATATAAGTTTTAATTTATTGCCTAATCTCTATTCAAGAAAAGCTCCAGTTTGAGTCCAGTGTTTTAAATTTATTATGGTCTCTGTATTCTTAAACAGATATTCATTTTTAACAGATTTTTGTGCCTAACAATAAAGACTGATCTGACAGTTCAGTTGTATTGGGATGGCTGAAAAAATTGCTTATTTAGTAGAAAATTTATTTAATAAACTAAAAAAACATTTTGGTCAATCCATTATAATATATAAAATATTGCAATCATTCAAATTTGATAGAATCAGAAAATATTTTTATATCATAAAAATATTTTTATTTAAAAAATGTTAGAATATAGTAAAAAACAAAAAAATATACTTAAAATTACAAGGGCAATTCAACAAATCAGAGGATCTGTTACAGCATATGTACATGAATTTGTCAAAATTATCACAATGCCAGAAAATATTTCCTTTTGTTTTATTTAACCCTTTAGTGTCCAACCTGCCGTGTAAATATCAGCTCTCAATGCTCAACCTGCCATAATCTGCCCCATGTATACTCTACCATAATATGACATCATCACAAATAACACTGGAAGTCAAGCAAATGGTGAAACTTTGAGAGCCAATATTTACAGGGTGGGTTTGAGCGTGTCGAATGTTAAAGGGTTGAGGTGTTAACAGTCAGCATGTACTTTAATTTAATCAGTTATTCCTAGTTTGGGATAAATATTTTTAATTTTATGACTTTAGACTGCAGGATTTTGTCCTATAAGTAAAGAAGAAAAAAAGTTAAATAGATAAAAATTCAGCAGGGTAATGACTTGAGACAATTTAAAACTGTAGTGAAAAATTTATTTTCATTATTCATACAATTTTTTTCTCTTTCATTTTTTTTCTTTTTCTTCTTATAATTCATTGAATTGGATTTCAAGTGTTTATTGTATGGAATGAACCACCATCACTTTTTTTTTTTTTTTTTTAAATCTCTTCAGTAAGCAAATAAAAATTGAACCAAGTTAGAGAATTGGGTGAATTTTCTTAAACTGTGGTATTACTGTTAAAGAAAGCAAGGGTATTAAGTGACTTCAAACACCTGAAGTCAACAGCCAGGATGGATGGTTTCTGCAGTGGAATCAACCAATTCAACTCTTGTATTGGTTGAGCATTAATATTTTAAAAAAAACAATGATAATTAAGATGTCCTCCAGTCTGAATTAAACTTAACTTTCTTTAACTATGTTTATTTACTCTTGTCAAATGTTTCAGATTTCCTCTCTCTGTCCTGTACCTACCATCCTTATTCAATTACTCCCCATTTTTTTTAACTGTGAACACTGCTATGTGGCAATATCACAGTATAATCTCACTGTCTGGAAGATTAATTCATTGTGTTAGTAATTATTTACTAAGCTTAGTTTACTGTAATAGATTGACATCCTACATTAAACCTGCTATACTAATATGCGGTTTGCAACAACCTTCCTAAATTGTGTCAACTACAAAATAGTCTATCACAGAGTAACCCAGTGCAAATCAAACTCACTAACAGTATCTAGCAAAACTATTTTATTATCTAAGTGTTTGCCTATCATGATGAAAATGTTATTCTCAAGGAGGCCCCTTGCTTTGAATGCCTGTTGGGGCTCAAGCTCATACCAGACCTCAAGTGGAACACATGTATGATCCCTCACTAAGGATGCAAGAAACCAGTTTCTCTTTCTTGTACTGGTTCAGTAAGTATCTGATATTTCCTGCTATGTTCTTTTACAAGGGCAAGATCAGTCTAAAAGTAAAATATTGCTGCCATATCTATGCTGGAGCTGCTCATAGAGTTCAAAAATGTCCCTGCAACCTTGTGGTTGATTAATTATTTTTTATTCTATTACCCTTTCATGTAGATAAAATGTCTAAGCCTTTCGATACTCTCTTACTTTTTTCATGGCAAATACTCTTATGAGCTACATTCATTAGTTCTACCATTTCAGATCTTCACAGCTAGGATCCATCATTCCATGTACAATGGAATGGATCATTCCCTTTCCCTTCATGTTTCATTCAGAGAGCTTCTTTCCAAGAACTGCTACTTTGGGGAAAAGACTTCATTATCTTATACTCATATAACAACCTCATCCATTTTCTCTTTACATTGAGTGGCTTTTGGGCCTTATATTGGCTAAAAAATTATTTAAATAAAAAAAAATGAAACAATCCATGAAAACATTTAGAGTTGGTTAATCACTTTTACAATAATGCCTTTCAAAAAAGTGTGAATCCATCCTATTTCATCTGCAGAAGAGTTAAATAGCAGAGTAAACTGGTTTCTCTATCCTTGGATGTTAACCTAAGAGAAGGAAAACTCTGAATTCAAAACCATACAGAAAGCAACTAGAAACTCTGTCTTTCCCAAGAATGTACAGATAAAGAAGTAACTAGAGTAACTTGATTGGTTACAGTTCACCTATCATCCAGTTAACATTCCTCCTATCATCCAGTTAACATTCCTCCCCATTCTTTTGAACAGGAGTAGCGGTTGATCCCTTGTTTTCTGTTTAGGACTTGATTTCCAGCTACTTCTAAAGTCTTCTCATTCACTTTCACTCTCAATAGCACCTTGTGTCATTATAACTTTGTCTGGGGTGAATTGATTAAAAAAATATCTTCTGAAGGAGCATGACACTTAAAAAAAAAATAGTTCACACACACACAACAGTTTGTTCCTCTCCAATATTAAAACTCTGAGTTACATGCATACTGCAATCATCAGGTGCTGATTAAAAGCAATTTTCAATCACCACCTGATTGCATTGTGGTGATAACTTGCTTGTGCTACTCATGAGGAACAAAATGCATATTATTTTACATTAAACATTGTTTTATGACCACCAGCATTCACTGTGCTACTTTACATTTAAACACACATACACACACAGTACAAGCAATGTGAATATAGACACACACATATATAAGTGGTATATGTTGATGTTTTCATGTCTTTAGTGTACATGTGTAGATGTTTCTCAGCATAAGAACTTGTATTTAAATGCTATAACTTTTTTTTTAGCTGAAAATTTAACAGCTTCAAGGATTTAAGGTGCAACTTGTGCAGCACAATGTCATCAAAAGTTTAAACAATGTGTGGGTCCCGTACTCAAATGCTGGTGCTTGATATTAACTAATGCCCAGTGAGAAGGAAAAATGAATATTAAAAACAGTAGCGGTGGGATGATAATTTTCCTCCAGCCAAGCAGTTATGCTTAGTAGAATAAATAACAATTAAGAATAACTTCATTTGTACTGTGATTTTCATTCAAGCAGTCAGGTTGGGAAAGCTTGTTTCTATATGTACCAAGCTACAAAGTAAAAGAAAAGAAATTGCAGTGTACATTTGAAAGGCTGGATTTGTATTGTCTGTTACTGCACAAATGTCTGTGGAAATTTCCATAGCTTATTGAATAGCATGATACTGGTTGCTGCAAAGTGCAGCAAGTGTGGGGAAGGCCAGTTCTGCTAGCATTGATTGTAAATAGATGCCTTGTGTGTTTTGTCAGCAGTACCCATAGTTCTATTTCTCTCAACCCACTTTTGGTTGAATTTTATGGCAGTGCAATGACATGTTTTGTCTTGATGAATATGCTAGTCATCTTATATGAGTGAGAGCGACTTATTGAGACATAGATGTATTCAGAAGTGAGAACATATTTGCACAAAAACAAAAAAAAAACACCAGGTATATCACACAAGGTATTTTGTGTATTTCTACATGCATTTACACAAATGAATACATAAACAAAATAACAGAAATATACACATTATTCTGTATATAATATATGGATATATTGCCTATAAAAAAAGCAAAAGAATGAAAATTGTGTATATATATATATATATATATATATATATATATATATATACACACACACAATTTTCATTCTTTTGCCTTAAACTCTGGTTAAAGGTAAAATCTCTGACTTCTAATTGGGTTTCAATCCCAACTGAAAGCAATCGGATGTCTAACAGTACTGATGAGCTGTGATACAACAAAACAGGACTGTCTGCAAATGACATATATATATATATATATATATATATATATATATATATATAATCTCATCTCAGTATTTTTTAAGTCTTGAAAAATCACAAATCTCAAGAATTGACATTAAATAAGTATTGTGGACACTATTTTCATTCAATAAATCTATGTGAAGAATTGATACAAATAAAGGGTTTGTCACAGAGCTATTTTGTTACCTTCAGCATCCCAACACTAGAGTTTTGTAGACAAACCCTCTGATAATCACTCAATCCACTCTCATCACACTCATTTGTGGACTTCTCTTCCAGCTTACTTTCTAGTCTAATTTGGTCTTCAAAATTTTAAATTCAATATCAATCATTATGTTTTGCCTTAATTCCTGTTTTTTATGTCCCCTTTCTTTAATAGTTTTTTTTTTTTTTTTTTCATCCTAATAGCTTTATTGCATTGTTTGGGTGAAAATATATATTCAAAATTTATAACATAAGTGAGTTATAACATCACTACAAAGTAGCTATTTCATTTCAACACATCTTGTCAAGTGATGGTGTTGATTCTGGATCAACACCATCATTTGGCAAGACACAAGAAGTGTTGAAACAAAATAGCACTTTGTAATGATGTTATAACATGCTTACATTATAAATTTTGAAAAAACATAATTTGCTCTACTCGGTATTGAGCACTCTTTAGAATAGTGTTTTTTTTTTGTTTTGTTTTTTTTTTGTTTTTTTTTTTTGCTATAAGAATTTTATTCCATCCATACCATCTGTGTGTGTGTATGTATGTATGTATATATATATATATATATATATATATATATATAATGCATGCTGGAATTGCCTCCTCAAGACGTCACCTCTCTGAGAAATATTCGAACCCAAGTCTTATGGTTTGTAAATGGATTTTCTAACCACATAATTTGGCCCAAGCCTTGTGAGTGAAATTGGGTAGATAGTACTGACTGGAAGCCATTTTGATTAGGATTAGCACATAGTTACAAGTCAATTATGACTGAAGTTTTGAGTGTACTGGCCTTGTTCAAACTGTTAATTCTGTCAGATGATGTGCACTCTCTCAAAAACTGTAAGTTTAACTCAGCATAATGACCGTTTTGTTGAAAAAAAAATCCTTATGTGACTAGCCACCCTATCAGACAGGCATACTTGGATAAGAGCAGCCACACACACACACATACATATATGTAAATTCATATATAGAAAGAGAGAGAAAGACAATATAAATAAAAGATACTTTTCTTTACCAATGTGTTTTTCTTTGAGGAACATTATCAAAGTAAATATAGAGATTTAAGTTTTTAAATAAAGCATTTACATTGAGTTTCTCAAGGGACAAAACACAGCAAAGAATTGTTTTTCCTTTTGTCTTTGAGATTGAGAGGTGGGTGGGTGTTTGTGTGTAAGAATATCTAATAAATTATAAATAGTAAAATCTCTTCACTGAATTAACTATTTATGCAGGTCTTTTGTATAAATTTCTGTCCAAAGTGGAAATAGTTGGTTACACATGACTCAAAATAAATCAAGCTTATGTCATAAATTAATGTTCTTAAAACAAATTCAAATAAATTTATTTTCTTAATTTTTTTTTTTTTTTTTTTTTTTTTTCAAGAGTCTGGTGTGTGTAAAAGTAAATCAAAAATACTTTTCTCTCCTGATGAGCAGATTTCAAGATGCATGAAACACAGGGTGGAAATAAGTAATCCTTTTATGATGTTGGCCCTTAGCAGCAAAAGCAAATGCTGGTGTTATAGTAGGAAAGTTCCAACATTCCTAATAATAATGCATGATTTTTACGTTGTGACAGATATTAATCTAGGCAAATTACTACAGACATTAAAATGCATACAAACCCAAAATGTGTCATTAGTTTTCTCCCAAGTGGAAATAATTGTGCACAGCAACATTCATCAAAGTTTGAACATTTCCAGAAACTAAATGTGGTTCATATATTTTTATGGAACTATATCAGAGGCCTCACTTCTCTCTCTCTCTCTCTCTCTCTATATATATATATATATATATATATATATATATATATATATATATCCAAGTGAGTACAGAACGAGGAGAGAAAAGAAAAGATTTTTTCCTGTCCAAAACATTAATTTAAAGCAATGCTCGATATATGATGTATAGAGCTATGAATATTTATTATAAATTATGTTTTAGAACATGTACATAACAACAACGAACCAAATATAAACAGAGGATGATTCCAACTCTTACTCTTGCTGCCTGATGAAATGTTGGGGTCCCAACATTGAAACAAACATATGATTGTAGAGAAGAGGACATATATAGAAAAAAATTATGTACATGTTCTAAAACATAATTTATATTAAAAAAAAAAAAATATATATATATATATATATACACACACACACACACACAATTAAGTAATCAATGAGTAAAAATTTAACACCATAAAATAGCTAAAAATAACTGCATTCAAATTCAAGATTATTTCTAATCAATAGCTTCTAGAATGTGAAATTTAATTGTTACCACCTATCCAACAACCACTAGGATAGTGCAATAAACCTTGCTACCCATAATGCACTATTAAACAGCATATAAATAGTTGAGACAACAGAAATGGCCTGAAGATTGTATTAAGCTTGAAACAAAATGTTGCTGCTTGTTGCTGGCCTCTGTCTACTTTTGTAGTCACATTAAGCACTTTTAACCATGCCTATAGCAAACTTAAAACTATATTTTTTATCATATTACAGAAAGTGGGAGCTACTTAAAACATTCAGCAATGATCATGAAAATTTGTCACTGTTTTATATAGTTTCAACTTTACTTAGTCTCCATATGACCCAGCCTATTGATTTTCAAACTTTGTATCAAAATTAATAGCACATTATTTTTGTGTTTGCTCTTCTGAAAAGCATTAAACTTTTGAGTAGTACAGTGTGTGCATATATTCAAACATGGTTCATTGAACATTATAGACATATGTTTATTTTTTTATTTTTTTTTTCATAATGATCCTTTCTAATTCTCTAAGTTTCTTGAATGAAGATATACTGCTTAAATAAATATATATAAGCAATTAATGGAGGTTTTAATCTGGCAATTGTAATAGCTTATTAATAAAGTGTAGCTAGTTTGAAGCTGGTTTTCTATGAAGCATATTTCCTTTTGAAAAACTTTTAGTAAGGCCAACAAAAGTGAGTCTACTCAAGCACATGTACTCTCTAAAAATAATGTTTATATTAATAATATATATCCAAAATATATGAATGTATGTGCATTTGTAAGTATATAAAGATTTTGTGTGAACCATTATTAATTGTTGACTAGTATCTGTTAGATATTGAGTTAGTTTTTTATCAAAACCACTCAAACCAACAGTCTATAAACTTTAGAATATGCAGAATAATCCTCGGGCATGCTTATAGAGGTTGACTCATTTCTTTTTGTATTTTCTGGACCAAGCTCTTGACTAACAGCCATAGAATGTCAGAACTTCAAAAAGTAATAGTAATAAGATGAAAGCAAAATTAGTCATAAAATAATTGATAATGCTTCATTTAAGAAATTAGTCTTTCTTGCATAAATCTACCACATATTCTTATACTTATGCTTTAATATTATTGATACAGCAGACTTAGAAAGTCACCAATATGATTAACTCTGCTAATATTATCATTTCATGAATATGTGAATGAACTTTCTTTCTTACACACACACACACACACAGAATGTGATAAACTTCCCCAAAATGTATTCATGCTCAGATGATCAGTTTAAGAACCAACATTTTTACAGGAAAAATTATGACATCAATCCTGTATAAATCTACATATATGCTAGCTTATATTTGCCTTGCAATCAGCTGGTATGAAACTGACAATAGTAGATTTTGAATATATCAATTTTCATCTTTCCTTCCCAAATTCACTCTCTGTCCTCTACTTCCATTTAACCTTTTTCTCTCTCTCCCATGGAGAGAGTAAAGGAGGAAGTAAAAAGGATACTCCCCTCCTTTTCTCTCTCAGTTTCAGTTTCTGCCCCCTCTCTCTCTCCTCCCCACAGTTTGTTTTCTCTCTCTCTCTCTCTCTCTCGTTTTTTTTTTTAATTTTTTTTTTTTTAAATAACTACTTATTTCTTGAGAATTTGCCCAAAATTGTAAAATAAAACAATAACATTATTGAATTAGAAAACCTTTTGATTGCTTTTATAAATAAGATTTATTAAAAATGCTATTGTCTTAAGAAAAACTTCTGGTGAATAATGAATTTTAAAAAACAGTTCTTTCTCTTTCTTGTTTTTTTTTTGTTTGCATTTGTGTGTGTGTTAAAACATTCACTTTTTTTTTTTTTTTAAGTAAGGATGTCCATATATGACATGATCATTAAGGGTTTGTTTGTCCCCCTCCTTTCTGGAAAAAACAGTATTTTTTTAAGTCTTTAAGCAATTCTCTTTGATTTCATTATTTATTGGTGTTTCATCATGTTTACATATCAACAGGTTTTGCAAATTGTCCCTTAAAAATTATAAAGTATGTTTTACTTTCTTAATTCTTATTTCACTAAACATTTAATTCTGGTCAACCATACTTAGCTTTTCAACACATCAGGCTGTCGGTAATCAATCAACATATTGGAAAAACAAGACCTCCGTGATTAAGAAATCCTTATATTCAATGTTTCATGCAATAAGCAAGTAACACTCATCTCCAATCAGATTAATTTAAATTTAAATTTTCTAATCTTTCTTATAATGTATCAGATTTATATAATTCTGTTTTTAAAAATTTGTGAATTAACTTTTGTTTACAAATGTGTCAAAAATGGACAATTTTAATGTTAACTGAAAACACTCAAAATGTTAGGATTCCAATCAATATAATTTCTATTTAAAATACGCTACAGAGTATTTTGCTTACTGGAAATTGTGAATTTAATCATTTAGTTTTCAATGAAAGCTTCAAGAAAGCCTTCTCATTTATCAAAATTCATTTTAAAACTTAGGTATCAAAAAGTTAGTGAAGGTATCTTGCATAAAGCTATATACAGATACTGATAATTATAGGTTTATTAATATGCATATGCAATATATACTGTGCAAAACTCTTCAGTTATTTTATATTATTGGAAATTTCTAATAATTGTCATCCTTAAATGAATATTTTTTATTATGCTGACTACAGATGAAACTTTGACCTTATTGGAGTCTTTTTTTATGCCTGTTCACATTTCTTTTTCTTTGCAAGGGTTCAGAATCAGGAAAGATGCAAGGTAACACCCAAAAATAGCCATTCAAAATTATTCAAACACCTGATTATTTTGTCTTCTCTTTTTTGTTCCACCACTAGAAGACAAATGAACAGGACTGATATTTTTTTTTCCTAAATATAGGACAAATTATTCATATGCCTGGAAAAAAAAATTCCCAAAAAAAGCGAGGTATAAGATGGAATATGTGCCAGCAAGTAGTAGCTAATGAACTAATAACTTTTAAGAAAGATTTTTCATAAATCTTCTCAAAGTTTCAAGACACTGAGTGTATAAAATTGACCAACCTGTGGTTGCTCTTTAAAACTACAGTATAGAAGTGTACAGAAACTAATCAAAGAAAACTGCAAGACAAGAGAATGTGACTTGTCAAATGGACATCAGTAAAAACCTGAAACCAGCATTAAATTAAAGGCATTTGAAGACAAGAGTACATTGGGAAAAGAATTATTAACTATAGGATCTAGATATTTGGAATAAGATCAGTTTCAAAGATGAGACTAAAATAGTGTCTAATAAGTGAAAACTTTCTACAGGAAAGTGAAATTAAACTGATTACTAGAAGAAAACTGGAATTTTTGGCTAAAAGTCTGATGCTTTAGGGATACATAAAAATTGTTGTTTCAAGAAATTTGAACAGTGCCAAATACATAGTTGCTGAAGGAACACTTAATAACAGATTTTTATGAAGATAAGATTTTTCAGCATAAAGAGATCGCTCTCAGATTGTATGCAACACTACTGAGTTTAGTTGATTAAGGTGTACCATATTGAAAGATTAGCCTGCTCAGTCATGAAGGATGGTATTTCATAATACTGTCAGGATGGATAAAAAGAATGAAAAACGGGAAGGGAAAGCGAGACATACTTGATGGGGTTGAGCAAGTAAATGGTAGAGCAGGGTTTGGGAGAGATATCACAATGAAAAGTTTTAAGAACGACGAGGGATAGGGGCAAGTGGAAGTCCATGATCGCCTACATCCCAAAAGAACACTGCACGTAAAGGTGGCAAAGGATTTGTATGCACCCCACCTCCTTAGGACTTCAATGCAATTATTGAAGTTAAGGAAAGTCATGAAATATTAACAATGTATGTTAGCTTCTTGAAATGATAATTATTTAAGAAATATTCATTAAAGACATTTTCTTGTTTTAATACATTGTATTTGGTTTAATTTGTGTGAAGTGAAAAACTTTTGTACAGCTATTTTTGGTTTTGTACTCTCATCATTACTCCTTATTCAGAACCCTTGTTATGGACTATAATAATTAGGTATGAATATCAACAGAGCCAATGTTGCATTTGTAGAAAGTGTGAAGAGAAATATACATTTCTAATTTAGCAATTATGAGAAATTTACAGTAATTCAAAATGGCCACAGACATTTGCATGTTACTGTATGTATATGTATGTGTGTGTGTGTATATATATATATATATATTTTAATCATTTCACCCCGAGCAAGGCGGAAACGCCACTGATGTGCAGGGGGTTACATAAATGTAAAAAGATTAATTAGAAAAGAGTGAGGAGTACAAACTAGTTAGAAAGGAACAATAGAAAGCTGAGAAAGCAGGTGCGATGACAGATACATAGGTGGAGAGAAAGGGAAGGTTATACAGGGGAGGGGAGAGAGCTAGAGGCCAGTGGTTAGTAGATGAGTATTGACTTTGCATTTAAATTTCTGGAGGTTGTAGCCGTCAGGAAAGCAAGAATACGGGAGTGAGTTCCACAGGCGGGAATATATATATATATATATATATATATATATATATATATATATATTGTTTAATTACTTAGTTGTTGGTCATAATAAAATTAGACCAGTACACATTTGTATTAAAGTGTTCAATACAATTATATTGTAGAACTTTTGAATATTCTTCATTTGTAAACAAGTTATTACACAGCTTAGGTTTCTATCATGTGGTGTCTTCAGGCAATTTGCAAATCGCCAGAAGATACCACATGGTAGAAACATGGGTCATGTAATAACTCGTTTACAAATATATATATATTTGTGTATTTATGCAGCAAATTTTCTTTTCTGTAGTTTGCTTTTCTTTCTTTTCTTGGTGTAGAATAGACAGGAATGTTGCAGTAGAGGTTCAGAAGCATACATATTGTCTACATTCACAATATAAAAAAATAATGATCAATAACACAACTATCCTACACCAAGAAAACAACAAATATATATATAAAGCAGCATATATTCATTCAAACATGTTTCATTGAATAATATAGACACATTGTCTATTTTTATATTGATCCTTTCCAGTTGTCTAATCAGCTTTTTGATGTTATGCAATTCATAAGACTTTGCGTCTTTTTTATTGTGAATTGTTAGAATGCACTAATATTCTATAGAAAATGTATGCATAAAACACAATTCTTTAAAGTAGAACAAAAGTTCCTCAGTGTAGAAGAATATTTCTGTGTAAAAATTATTCAAGGTGATCTAATTGAAATGTTTTTATTTTTAAGAGTAAAATTTAAATTTTATGTCTATTCATTTTAAAAACTTTTAGCTCAGGCTTAAAATATTTTAATTTTTTAAACTTATTTTGTACATATTAATGGTGCTTATCTGTTGCAACTGAAAATTATAAAGGACAAAGTTTAAAATCATCATTCTCATGTCAATTGTTTAAAACAAATTTTTAGATGTTTAAATTTGTGGTGTGGATAGCATAATAATTATCAATACACTGGAATTTGTAAGCCTAGTTCAAATATTTCACTAATACTCTTGGAAAAGGCATTACTCCATCTTCCTCTAACTTTTGGCAAAAATAACTAACAAAGGAGATTAGATTCTTTTGCCATAGGTGGCAGCCATCTTTCTGAGAAGTGTCATTTTGAAATACGTGTACTGTTCTTAGGCTTTGATATTATCCTGGAGAGTCTAAACACAGTAACAATAAAACCTGAGGTGAACTGTTTGGAGATTTTGTGGTACACTGTGTACCATTTTGTTTCTGCTATCAGTTATTTGAAATATTTTGTTTGGTTCTACACATACTTTCACTTTTGCAATCAAATCATTTTTGTGTGTAGTGTAGTGCTGTATTTCTAAACTTAACTGTTCAGTCTTCATATATCAAAATTGACTGGGAAATCCATCACACAGATATACACACAGTGTATATATTTTAATTGAATGCAGACTTGTCTCACTCTATCAATTACAATTGAGTAGCGAGTTTAATCCTCACTGAGTTCTCAATACATTTGGCCTTGTGTCACAACTAAACTATGCTTAGTAAATCACTATATATATATATATTCTAACAATGTATTTGAGCAACAGTTTTTCACTTATTTTTTTATTTTTTTTTAATCATCTCACCCCAAGCAAGGCAATCCACTGCCACTATTGCGCATGGGGCTACATAGGGGAAGGTAAAGAGAAGGAGTGGTTAGACATAGGGAATGTCAGGAGGAAGGTGACAGATGAGTAAGGATACTGAGGATGAGGGTTGGGCAGATGGGAAGAGTGTTTGATAGAATGGGAGCAGGTTAGTGTGTTAGGAGGTGTCTATTGACCTTACATTTAAACTCCTGGAGATTGTAGCCGTCGGGGAAGCAATCGTTTGGAAGAGAATTCAACAGTTAGGAAGTGCGAGGAAAGAAACTGTTGGAGTAGAAGTTGCGGTTGCATTTTATCGGTTTCACTGTAAAAGGGTGGGATCTAGTTGCTAATCTAGTATCTCGTTCAAATTCGTATTTAGGGGGCACCAGTGACTAAGTTCATCGGAGCAGAAGCCGTGAAAGTATTTATAGAAGAGACACAGGGAAGCCACGTCGCGCCGGTGGGAGAGAGACTGCAGGCGGTCTGCCAAGTCGGTACCTATCACATTACAGACCCTCCTCTGAACCTTATCGAGAAGCCCGAGGAGAATAGCAGGGGCACCCGACCAGATATGGCAGCAGTATTCAATGCACGGGCGGATGGTAGATTTATATATGTGCAGGATAGATTTAGACGGAAAAAACTTCCAGGCCCTACACAGAGAACCGACTTTTATAGCAGCGGATTTAGCAATGGATTCGATATAGTCATTCCATTTGAGGTCCGCTGAAAGTGTGAGACCAAGGAGGCGTAGTGTTTTACTCTCTGGGAGGCAAGCCTGGTCCATGCTACTGGGAGGTAGGTGAGATTGTCGATGATGGTTAATTGAGAGTAGCTTCGTTTTAGAAGCATTAAAATTTAATAGCCATTTCTTACCCCAGTCCAATATGGATTGGAGCTCTTTTTCAATCTTGGCTGCTAGGTTAGCTTTGACGCCTACACCAGATTTTTGTAGGAGGCGAGAGTAAACTGTGGTGTCATCAGCGTACAAATCTATTTGGGCTCTTATGGAATCAGGGAGATCATTAATGTATATCAGGAAGAGTGTAGGGCCTAAGATGGAGCCTTGGGGGACACCTGCATTTGTATGGTAGTTCTGGGAGGCATGTCCGTTTAATACCACCTTCATTGTGCGGTTAGAGAGGAATGACTGGATTAGTTCAAACAAATGTCCAGTTATACCATAGCTCCGCAGTTTACATAGAAGGCCAGCATGCCAAACCCTGCCGAACGCCTTAGATATATCCAATGTAACGGTTCGGGCTTCGCCATTCCTGTCGAGTGCCTGGTATATGTACTCGGTGATGGTCGTTAGCATATCAGCAGTAGGCCTGGTGAAGCGCAAACCATATTGCTTGTCCGAGAGGAGCCTGTGTGCTGTGAGATGCTGAACCACCTCAGCGTTGATAATGGCTTCGAACACTTTGCCAAAGATCGGAAGAAGGCTGATAGGGCGGTAATTTGCAGGGTCAGAGGGTTCTCCAGTGTTTTTAAATATAGGAACTACAGAAGAAGATTTCCAACAGGCAAGAAAGCAGGAAGCAGATAGGCAAGGGTTGTAGAGCTTAGAAAGGACAGAGGAGAGTTCAGGGGCACATTTCTTTAAGACTATGGTTGGGATTCCGTCACCACCGCTCGCTTTGTGAGGGTCAAGTTTTAAGATTATCTTAGAGACAAGCGAAGGTGTAATATGGACATCATTCAGTTGTGCCTCGGTTCTAGGTGAGAAGTCGGGTGTAAAAACTCCAGATGAGTCCAGACTCGAATTGTTCGAGAATCTGCGGGCAAAGCATTCAGCCTTATCTGCTGGGGAGGTGAGGACCTCAAATTTGTTGATTGGCGGGGGTATTGTGGACTTGCTCTTGTTAAGTACTCTTTTTTACTCTGTTACTCTTTAGCGCCGAATTTAGAGCATGCTATGCGTTGCTTCATTAAGTATCCTTTTACACTTATTACGAGCTGAAGTGAAAAGGCGCCTGTTTTGGTCCGACGCGTAGTTACGATAGAGTCGAAAGAAATGATTCCGGTGGGCAATGGCAGCCGAGCAAGCGGGTGAGAACCATGGAGACGAATGAGATTTAAGCTGGAATTTCCTAGCAGGGATGAAGGCATCGATGCCAGCCTTAACCCAGGAGGAGACCTCGGATGCACATTCTTCGATAGGAAGACTAAAAACGTTGTTCCAAGGGATGTCACAGAGGAAGTCTCGGAACAAATCCCAGTCTGCTCTTTGATAGCAGTAGGATATTCTACTTGTCTGGGTTTCATGTGTCGGGCGGGAGTGGAGTGAAATATTGACAGACACTACAGTATGGTCAGAGTTTCCGAGTGGGCAGAGTTGTCTGGTAGTGCAAGAGTCTGGGATGGAAGTGAAGCAGAGGTCTAGAAGTGAATCCCTTCCGTTAGGGTTGTCGGAGAAATGCGTGGGGAAATCCACTACTTGCGTAAGGGATTGGGTGATTGAAAAGTTCATGGTGTGGACACCAGCAGGGTCAGTGACAGCGTTCTTCAGCCACTTGGTGTGGTGGGCGTTAAAGTCACCAAACACGAATACATGGGCAGAGGGATGGGAAGAAATGGCTTTGTCGATATTGTCAGAAATGATGTCAAGTAACGAACAGTCAGGGGAGGAAGGAGAGTGGTAGAGAAAGAAGAGATAGCTAATCGAGCTGAGAAGTGAGAGGCAGAAGCACATGAAAGAATGATCTGGGGATTCAAAAGATGACACCCTAGCTAAGGGAAGGTGTTCGCTGACATAGACACCAAGCCCATGCATATGAACATTGGAGTCCTTCCTGAAGAGGGGAAGGTAGCCAGGAACATAGAACTCAGATGAGGGGATAGAAGGGTTAAGATTAGTTTCACATAGGGATAATATATCAGGTGAGTTATTATGGAGGAATGAATCTACGCTGAGGAAGTTGGTGCGGATGCCGCGTATGTTAGTGAAAGAGATGCAGACAGGTTTAGGCGTGGTTAAAGACCAACTAAAGATTCTTTTTGTTCATTTTCTTCTCTTTGGTTTCTGACCACTTTCAAGAATATTTAGAACATAAATTACCAAGTGTCTTAGTGTTTTCAGCTTTCATAATCCATTATCAAAGAATTTTTTGTGATTTAATTAAGTTGTGTCTATAAATATGCAGTGTTTTTTGGTATTCAAATATCATGTCTTCATGCATCACTGAATGTATTAGATTTTTTTTCTAACTACAAAAACAAATAAAAATCTCTAACATAATCACCATCATTGATGAAACAAATCAGTATAAATCTGCTGATCCACTTCAAAAATCCCTAATAACAATTCAATCAACACATATATTTAGTCATAAATTACTATATTGTTAACTTGCCATTTATTTGATTATAAACTCAGTTACATTACATATCACCAACCAACTCTTGTTTATCAATAATACCAAAATTTTATGCCATAATAAACTGTAAAAATAAAGTACAAATACTAAAAATCTTAACTATAATAGAAAAACAAATCTACATCAATAAAATTTAATTCAATTTAGGACCTAATATACTGAATATATTTAACAATTAAAATGCTGATGTTGAAAACATGACTTTTAAACACAACCAAAGAAACACTCACCCAACTACAGGTAGATTTTGCATCCTATCAGTACATCTACATATCACTGTCTTCTGTTAGATGTTATCTCACAACTTATACTATTGGCAACTTGCTAGCCCTGTCATGTAGCTTACAACACCTGATATTCCTCAGTGGTCACCTGAGCACTGACCTGTCTCAACATTGCCAAACTTCAGTGATTGGACAAAAACTGGTATTTCAATGGGATAAACACAATTCAACCCACAAAAACAATTTTTTGATAATTATATCAGAGCTGAAAACAGAAAACATTGCACAATTTATGTTCAAATTCTCACTGGATACCAGAAAAATGGTCAAAACAAAAAGTTCAATGAAAATTTTAAAGAAATTTTGTTGGTCTTCAAACAAACTTGTGCTTGTGTGTGATATACTTGCTTCATGCATATCCTTTGACTTGTTTGCAAAGTAGTGGATAAAGATTTATTTTTCTAATTATATATTAAAAAAAAGAAGACTGCAGCATCAATTATTGCTTTATTCACTTGTGCATTAATCTATTCAATGTGAAAATCATTCATAATTTTAAAAATATTTTCAAAACCCAGCCATTCTTAAGAGAAATATTTCTCTTCTATATTGTCATTTTTCTCTTATCGGCTAATAAATTTTTAAAGTATTTGTCTTTAAACATTATTTTATTTAACTATTGTCAACTACAAATTCAGATATTTGAAGGGGTGCTGAAAAGTTGTTGGTCTGATACACCTTCTAAAATCTGACCAAACATTAGATATTTTAAATTTCTTCTTGGTTGAGCAGAGGATTTTCAGCACATACTTGTATATAAAAGTTTAGTGTGTATCCATACACAGACAGGAAATAAAATAACCCACAAACTTGTATTTTAAGTTTTTCAATATTAAATATACAAGTAATATAAGGATGTGCATTTTAGTGCAATGGATATAAGCTTGTAATTAAAAATCAGAACACCGAGTTTGAATTCCAGTTGAATTCATTGCATTCACTTATGTGCTAATGCCCTTGGGAAAGATGTTAATCAATCTCTCTTCCTTCTAGCACTGGGTTCTGTAGCCATGGTTGGCAACCGATCTACTGCAGAAAGTAATAGCAGCCTATTGTGGGAAAATTTCTGCCTAATCAGTCATAGATGGAAAGAGACATGATTGCCCAAGCTTGTATCACGTATGGCACTTAACTGACTGACTGAATATAAGGTTGCAGTAAATGATATATACAGCTGAATTCTTGTGTATATTGATAAAACTTATTGCACTCAACACAATGTTTATAACTCCTGGTGTCCATAGTGTCTTGACCTCTACTATTGAATCTTGAACCATGTATACTTAAGATGAGATACATCTGGTACAATGACCATCCTATGATCAGATGAATATGCAGTATCAAGTTTGACAGCATAGTGTCATTGTATGAACATCTGGTCATCTCTCCTCAGGATTTGTTGCTGAGTGCCAAACTGTTTTTATTTTTTTAATGAAAAAATGCTTGGCTGAAGTGCTGAAGTAGGGTACTGAGCTGAGCATTGAAGGGATTAGTAGCAAAGGATAGCCAAAATGATCTTGGAAAGAAGGGGTCAATATTGATCTCAAGAAATTAAAACATAAAACAGACAGTGAGTGAATATGTGCACAGGTTTCAAAATAAAGGATGTATTAACATTACTCCGAACCTTTTTTGGCCTTGTCATACCACTGGAGAAAAATGGTAATGGTGAGATTAGCTATTTCTATAAAAGAAACATTCAGCATTCATTGACCAGACAGTTGACATTGCAGTTAGTTGAACTTTATAAAATCTTTCTCTTTTTTAAGTTTTCAGAAAAATTAAATTTTCAAATGCCACTATTATTGCTCTTTCTAGTATTGACAGGATCTTTCTTCCTAATATTTTAAGATCATGTGGAAATTCAAAATCTTGATTATATCATTTTTTAATTACATGTGGTACCCATTTTAGTTGTTGCTGCTAATTTTGTTTTTTGGTAAAGTTCTTTGTGATTTTGTAGTATCATCTGTTAGATCTGATGAAGGCTGTTTTTAAAAGTTGGTGGGTTCATTTGCTTTAAGACATTTTCAATGGTTTGAGAAAACAGTTGTATATAGTTGATAGTTCAGAGAAGCATTATATCCAAATATATCCAGTATATCCAAATGTGCCCTAAAAGGTAACCAGATGCACTCCAAGTTAACAGAAGAGTAACTTATTTTTTATTTTTAAAAAGCTAGACACCAAGCACATGGGTTTCATATCTAAGCTAAATCTTTGCCATTTGTAATTTTAAACTGGATGCTAAATTCCTTAATCTTTAAGGAGTGGACTATCCTTTCCCTTTTGCTTTCCTCAAAGGATTTAGATCAGTCATTTCTATAAAAAAAAAAAATCTTCATAAATCCATTTAATTGAAAACTATACAACTAATCTTTGGGAATGTCGAACCAAAATTTCATATTTTCAAATTTCATGATTAATTTTTCCTTATTAAAATTTAAAGTTTACTCCAGAGTTTTAGTTATTCAACAAGAGAATTAAAAAAATTAAAAGGTTGAAAAACACAAACAGTGGTTTAGACATTTCTGAAAGAGTTGGATGCCATGCATGGATATTTATATGCGGGTCTAGATCTGATGAGGTGATTTAAGTACATGAGTTAATCTTTTGGTGCATAGCAGTATTGAGGTTGAAGTAGAAGTATGTGTTTAGCCTTGCTGAAAGCAAGATTCCCAACAGTCTGTGTTAACATTTATGAAGCCATATCTGCTTTGATCTGTTCTGTCAACACTGTGTAGTCTGCCACTGCTGCCCATACAACACATCAATCTTATTGATCAACCATATTACATGGCCATCTAGAATGGGTTTATAAATGTAGAAATTCACCTTTTAACTATTTTGATAACATTGACTAACCACTGATGCAGCACCTCTAAAATGACCATTTAACCTGTCAAAGGCTCACATTTATAACTGTTCTGGCATCTGTTCATTTCCATAGCATGATACCTGCTTGCACTGGACTCTTTCTCCCCACTAATCTAGTACTTCGCTTAAACTCATAAAGTCTAGGTAGCATAGAGGAAAGTTCATCAGAACAATTTCCATGAAAATATTTATAGAAAATGTACAGATCAATTACAGCAGTGGGAAAGTCACTGAAGCCAAGATGCCAGATCAGGAACAATAACATTGCAGATTATTCTTTGGATTTTATCAAGAATCTCTACATATATAGCAGGAGCACCAGAACAAATGTGGCAGCAATATTCAAAACAAGGGTGAATGAAAGTCATAAATAAAATAAATTCAGACAAGAAAAATTGTCTAGCTCAATGCAGTGAACCAATTTCCCTAGCATCAGATTTGGCAATTGATTCAATATACGCTTTTCACTTAATGTAAGCAGAAAATGTTCAAGTAAATGTAATGCGTCATTCTCCTGGAGGTTAAGATCAACTATGTTGATGAAAGGTATAAAAGATTCTCTCAGGCAATTAAGAGAGCAGTTTCATTTTGGAGGCATTAAAATTAATAAACCCATTTAAACTAACCTTGCCTATTTAAATGTACGACCATATGACCATAGGCAGTAACAACACCTCAAATTCTAAAATTGACATTGGATAAATGACCTTTGATTAACACCATGCTTGCCTCTGCTTGAGTTCAATGTCACTCATGTAATTTCTTAATTTCAAACATAGTATGAAAAGTTGCCATTATCTGCAGTATATCATTCAGTCTGACTGAATGAAGAGAAAATACCTAATGGCCTGATGCCATCTGTTGATGATGGTCATGCAGTTTGCTTGGAGGATTAGTTATATCACATACAGTTCCCAACTCCCAACTAAGTCTAAAAAGAAATAGACCTGCAAATGGTAATTTTCTAGGCTATTCCGAGTTCTCGTCTCCTTTAACTACGGACTCTTCACATGCTTCCAGATCTAGATACAACTTATTTGTGGATATCTCTTTTTTTCAACCCAGGTAAATTCAAGTGTTGAACATCCTTTAATACCACAGCACTGTTCAAAAGTGGTAAACTGATTTCGTTTTCTAAAGTATGTTATTATCCTCTTCATCTAACAATCCACCTTCTTGCTACTAACCTGAAAATTATTGGTATGTATTAACCCCAGAGCTGGTGAACACAGTTCACACTTTAAATACTATTTAACTTAATGTTTTCCATACAGACTGCAACTTCTGCATGCACAGGGAAGCTAACCTAACTCTCTAGTGCAAGCACTCCTCATTACTCTCACAGTTTTCTTTTCTAACTTATCTTACAGCAGATTCACCTGTAAGTCTACAAGACTTCAATTGCTCTCACTCTAACCTCTTCATCAACAGTTAACACATTTTTATCCACCAGTTTTTACATTGTGTCCTGACAGTGCTCCATTAATAGAAGATCAGACTCATCATCTGATTTCTCATGTTGGTGTCAACACTTGCATATGGGAAAATCGGCCTTTTCTGATTGGATTCACTGTCAGAATTTTACTTGAACAGCCAATACTATTTTATGACACCCTTACCCCTCCTAGTCTCAAAATTATGTTGTGTGCACTAAATGGCTGTTAGTTACTTGCATCTGAGTCTGCAGCTGTTCACTTCCATTCCGCTCCAGGTGATCGAAGATGTCAAATGATCATTCGAAGATCTTTCACTCTTTCTGCTTTACTGTGATTTCTGATCTCGGAGAAGTAAAACCCCTGGGGACAAGAGGTGATTTGGTGCACATGCAGAAATCAAGGGAAATAGGCAAGAACAAAAGATAACAAAGCAGCAGTGAAGGTCAGTCTATGTGGACTAATGATTATAATTCTCTGTACATCAAAAGAGAGGGAATAATAAAAATAACATAAAACTATAAGAACCGAAAATAAAATACAATCCAACTTTTACAAATTACTTGCTGCTACTATGTCTGTGTTGCTCGAGGAAATACAGTCTTTATGCCCCCTACCTAAAAGCAATGTTTTATGTAACTAACGTGTGGAAGAGAGAGAGAGAAGGGATTTTTTTCGCATTTTTCACTTCATGTGTTTTTCGTCAGCACTGCAAATACCAACAGCTTGGATCTCTTTTCTGTTCTGCTCTGGATTTTCAAATCCATTCTGTTTTTGTTGAAATTGTTTCAGTCTGGCACAGGTGGGGGAGGACATTGTAATGTTCTATTAAAATATAATGTCAACTTTGTTGGTCTAGTTCAGCTCATCCACCATATTTTTCCGCCATGCTGTCTCCACTTCGCTGACCTTACCAATTCACTTGTCAGCATTAATTATAAGTATATTATTCATGGGTGATCCTTTTCAAAAATATAAAGTTAATTTTGTTATTTGTCCATCTTTTCCCTTCTCCTAAAAAGTGCAGGGGAGAGCAACAGAAAAAAAAGAACTAGTGTTCTCTCCCCTTGCTGAATCAGCTGGACATTGTCAAATTATCATGTCAACATGTTATCCAGCAATGCCACATGTTTCGCCTCTCTACTTCTCTCAGCCACCACAGCGTTTATTTCCCTCTTCCCCCCTCTCTCTCTCTCTCAGCCCCTCCTAAGAAAAGAAAAAAAGTTGATTTTTCTGGGAACAAAAAAAAAATATGCACACAGATGTTTTCCAAATATCTATCCATTGATATCCGTTTAACGTGTGTGTATAAGGAACACTTAGTGTTACAATTTTCCATAACAGCCTCTCTCTAGCAGGAATTTTCCATTCTTCAATGGACACCATCCAAAGATGTTCGGCATGCGTCTTAGTGACTGATTTCTAATTCTATAAGAGACCAGGGCCAGTCTTTTCAATTACCACATAACATGGTTGCCAGCACATGTCCAGCTTCCCTTTCTTATGATGGTTCTCATAGTACACCAAATCACCAACCTTAAACTCTACATCTTTAGTTTTGCTAAGGGACTTACCTATTGTAACTTTCCTCATTTTTTTTAATGTTTTTCCTAACAAAGAGACAATAGTATGAGGTCTTTCTAATGAAGGCTCACACTTGCTTAACAGTAGTTAGTCGAAACTGATTTTATAGCATTGACTTTATCAAAATCTGCCTGTAATTCACTAATTTTGAAGTCCAGGTAAAAGAACTCACACTTAGCTGGTTTCAACTTAAGATTATGTTTATGCAAACTACCCAAGACTGTTAAGTGGTCTTCTGCTATATTGAAATTTATCAAAATATCATTCAATAATTGAAAGTCGTCGAACACACTTCTTTGTTTTGCAACAACCTTATTTCATCTGTCAACACCCCCACGTATGTGCACCCTGCCAGGCACACTACCCTGCCAGCCACATTTCTCAACTCCATGGTCAGACTCTGCACAAAATCAGAAAAATTATGCTGTTACATTTTATTTTTACTTTTTTTTTTTAAACTAGCAACTTTTCTATATTAAGCACAAGATCAGAGTATACATAAGGTAAAATCAAGTCACCTACCTTTCCTTGAGGTCGTCTGTTATACCACGATTGTCCAGATGGTAACTAGGTTTGTTATCAATGTTTTTTTTTAAAAAACACAGCAAATCACTGCAGACCAAATTGTGTATGTTATATACTGCCATTGGATCTGGACAAACAATGAGGAACACTAGATTTTATATAGTCTTAAAAAACTCCCACACATTTTTGCTTTTTCGGGTTGTCGCTTTGTTGACAATTATTTACAGTTGGATGCGTCACCCTTGTCCTTTGTTGACCTTACCTATGGCTGGATATACATGTCAATTACCTCCACCATTCAAGGTAATATATTACACTATTATATAGAAGATGATGTGCTATAAGTTTACGTACAGTTGAAAGAGACTTCATCTTTTAAAATATGTTTAAGATGGTTGAAGATAATAACCAAAAGGCATTAAGCTTTATTTTTCATTTAAACTCATAAGACTAATTTATCTTTGAGAGAAGAATATTATTAAAACCAGAACTTTTGAATATTGAAGTTAATATTTCCTCCAAACTTGTATTTATACTTTTTTTAATTAAGAAAAAAAAACTATCTTTTCCAAGTTGCAATTCATAATTTGGCTTCATCCTTTTACTAACAATCATGAATTCTGTTTTCTTGCAGTTGATACTTAATTCTTTCTTCTGGCTTTCCTTCACTATCTTCTGTTTTAGGGGTTTTAGTAGTTTTCTTTCCATCTCTACTATCAAGACTGTGTCATCTGTATATTTTATATTGTCAAGATTGTGACCAACAATATCAAATTCAGAATTGCCTTCCTGTATAGGTTAAGTCTGGTGAGATGACACATTCTTGACTTACACCTTTTTCTATTTTTGTATATCTGCTGAACTTGTTTAATATTCATAGGCAGGGAGTTTACTGCCAGTATAGGTTTATTTTAATATCCTTCCCAAATATGTCAAGTTGCTAAATAGTTCCAATAGATTTTTTTGGCTTACATTATTGAATGCATAATCTATAAAACACAGGTACAAGTCCTACATATATTATTGCTCTTTTTTATAACATTCTGAGCACAAATATCATATTCCTTATACAAAAATTTTAATATCTGGAAAGTGTTTTAACAGAGACCAGAAAATGCAACACAGAAATCTAAAGACATGTTAAGATAGCCAGAGATGCATTCCAAAAGCTGAACAAAGTAAGAAACAGAAAAACCTAGTTAGAAAACTATTACATATCTGTCCTTCTATATGATAGTGAATGCTGGGCACTATTCTCAAAGATGAAGAGGCTTGAAAAAACAAATGTAGTTCTACAGAAGGAAGCTGAGAATACCATGAATAGAACATGGGAGCAATGAGAGTTTTAGAGAAAATGAAAACAAAAGGGAAACTTATACCTAAAATCAGTAAGAAACTTGAAATTTCTAGGGTGCATAATGAGGAAAGAGGGTTTGGAAAATCTGATACTCACAGAACAGATTGAAGGCAAGAAAGATAGGAAAACAATGCAAAACATATTTAGTGAGCTTTAGTAAATTGATAGAGAAACAAGGTTTAGGAAAAATGACAAGACAATCTGTTTAGAGCTACAAAGGACAAGAAGTTGTGGAGAGCCATGATTACCTATGTCCTGAAGTGACACAACATATAAAGATCTCAAGTTTCTATGAATTAAATAAACATAATATAAACTATTGAAATTACAACATCATTGAATTTTTCTTTACTTTTGTTTCTTTTTTAGGCAAGCATTTTGTTCATCTCAAACAATGAGAAGACAATATTGAAGTGATACAACAACAAAAAATCACCACAAATTCGATTACCCACTTGAAGAATGTCTCTCTAATAAAAATTCGAGAAAACAGCTGTTACGGTAAGGTTTTCTTTAACGTTCTTGTCAGAATTATTTACTTAAATTTTAAATCTTTAAAATTTTAACTTATTTTCCTCCTAGTTTTATCAAAGCTTTATTCTTTGGAGTTCCTAAGTAAACCCTCCACAAAACAAATATAAACACAAGGTGTTGAAAAGTTTTCAACTACACCCATTTTCCAAAGTCTAAGCAAGTTATATTTTTGAAAGGATGGCCTTAGTTGAGCAATAAACTTTTCAGGATTCTAATAAAGGAATGTTTACTAAGTTAGTTTAACAAATAATAGTGACTCCAAGCCATTTTGTGTGTCTTATTGCTGTAGTGTAATAGTTACAATTTCTTGCAGACTGCGACTGCCCAGGTGAGTTCAGCCATCATTGTGTACTTCATACCTGTGACCCTGTGTCATATTAAGCTAAGATTTGAATCCTATAAAAGTGGTACAAAATGACTGAGCTTTACAGGTTAACAAAAATCACATCACTTAAAGACTTCCAAAAGCAGCAACAACAAAAATGGGTTGTACACATAACTAGAAGGGGAAAAATGATAATTGAATCAAGTTGTTAACTTTCCAAATTGCCTTAGACAAAAGTTTTGAAAGGGAACTCTTATTAATACTAGAATGAGCAATAACAATTAGAGGACTTGAAGTCTAATTTCCTGAGGAACTGTTTAATCAAATTTTATAAATTTGAACCAACAGTTATGGTAGCTGTTTGATTAATGAATGTCAAATGTTACTTATATGGGAACAGCTAATTTAACCATTACCATTTGCAAATATCAATATCTTAGTTACCTGTTATTAGGTGATAGCTTGTAAGTCAGTTGTCTAAGAGTTCAATCTTTAGAGCATGCCATACTATTGTGCTAATTTTTTCTTGGTTTTTCTTTTTTCCTTTCTTTCTTCTCCTTTTCTCCTTTTTCCTTTTTTTTTCTTTTCAGTTGGTATATATCTATATAACAGTAAATATCCTAATCATGTTTGAAGGTCCTAAAATGAAATGCTTTCCTTATCATTGCAAGGTCTCTCTCAGCATGGAGAGACAAGGTTAGTCTGATTGACTGTTACTACTGAATGAGTTTGATCCTCACTGAGTACATCATACAAAAATCTCACATTAAATAACCCAACAAGCATTGAAATGCCATAAATTTCACCAACTGAAATATTATGCTTTTAAAACTGACCTATTAAATTAAGCCTTGGTCAAATTGGAATAGAAAATAGTAATTTTCAACAGTAACTGGATCCTTAGAAAATAGAATTAGGTTAGTGGGAACCTTCTTTGTGCTGTGTCCTTTCAGTCCTTAGGTGATATGACTTTCTACAACTTCCTGTCCTTTGGCTCTTAAAACTTTCTATTTTCTTTTTACAATACCTTAAGAATGATATTTATTCATACTTGTAAATAATCTGTATGTATATATATATATATATATATATATATATTTTTTTTTTTTTTTTACTTATTTGGTGAAAGGATCCCTTGAAGTCAGAAATGTCTAGCAGGTGCAACCAAACATCAGAATATTAACATAATCTTCAACTTTTGTTTTTTGCTTATTTTTTAATTCAAATTTTTAAGTAAAATTTTACATGAATTTTATAATTGCCTTATACATAGGTACAGCAATAAGCCTGCAACCTAATGATGAAAAGAGCATTTATATGATGTAATAAATACTTATTTTTTTTACATAATCTCTTTCCTTCTAAGTGTACTGAATTTGTAGATACATCAGTAAGTCTGTAGCCTAATGATAAAAAGCATTTTTGTACATTTTTCAATAGAATCTTCTTCCTTGGTAATGCAATTAATGCAGTAATCATTATACAGTGAGAATTTCAGATCCAAATTCATCTAATAATGTCTTCAGATTAAGACTTATTGATGTATTGTGTGTATATTCATCTTCCATAAATAAACAAGGTATATCATTACACTGCTTTAAAGATTTGTACTGAGTATAAATTATAGACAAAATTTTTTGCATATTGTTCTTCATAGTCAATATTTGGTTTGATTTGCAAATGTAATTTTCTGAATTACTTTCATCCTTTATTTCAAAATTGTTTGGTAAGCAAAATGCATATTAAAATTTAGTGAAAAATCTATACACATTGTGATAGCTACGATTTGTCTCATCAGCCCTAAGGTAGCAATGCTTCTATCTATAAAAGCATGAATAAACACAAACATGGATTTATAGAACAAACAATAACTATTTATTATGCAGAACAAAGAAAAATACTGAGTCTCTGTTAGAGAAACTAGTTAATTGTGGAAAGAGCAAACATGTTTTCAGTAGAGTATTTGGTTTTTGTATGCAAACCTCAAACTTGCAAATAAATACAGTTATCAATCAGCAGGGAGTTAGTTCTTGTGTTAAATTCCTCACCTGAGAGTAGTGAGTGGAATTTTACAGCACTCATGTTCCTGGAGTGAAGAGAGTTACGCAAGAGTAGAGTGAAAAGAGAGAACAAGATACGGGGGTGTTGGGAAAAGGATAAGAAAGAATGGTAGTCAAGGAGATAAGAGATGGCAATTGACATTGCATTTAAACTTCTGGAGATTGTAGATATCAGGGTAGCAAGTATACAGAAGGGAGTTCCACAAATGGGAAGTGCAAGAAAAGAAACTATTATAGTAGAAGTGGTGGTTACATTTAACTATTTTGACAGTTCTCCAACAGACAGTATAGCTTCTGCTTCGCCAGGTCTACCGCTGACATGCTAATGACCATCACTTAGTATATACACCAGGTTCTTGACAAGAATGATGAAGCTCAAACTGTTGCCCTGGATATCTCCAAAGCATTTGACAGTCTGGTACACTGGCTTTGGTATATCTGGATGCTTGTTTGACTTAATCAAATCATTCCTATCGAATCTCATAATGAAGGTCGTATTGAACAAGCAGACTTCCAGATCCTAACACGAATGCAGGTGTCCCTCGAGGCTCTATCCTAGGTCTTACAATTTTTTATTTTCATCAACGATCTCCCTGATGTAATCAGATCCCAACTAGTCAGCTATGCTGACAACACTACCATTTACTCCTTCCTTGCTAAGAAATTTGCATATACAGACAAAATAGACCTTGCTGCTGCTCTTGAAAAGGACCTCCAGTCAGTGGTAGATTGGGGTATGAAATGGCTTGTAAACTTTAATGCTTCCAAATGAAGCTTCTATCTTTTAACCACCATAGACAATCTTTTTTACCTGCCATCAGCATGGATCACACTAGACTCCCTGAGAGCAATATACTGTTCTTTCTCGGTCTCACTCTCTCAGCTGACCTTAAGTGGAACAACTACATTGTCTTAATAGCTAAATCCACTTCTAAGAAGGTTGGGTCCCTGTGTCGAGCCAGGAAATTCCAATTTTGAATCCATCATGCACATTTACAAATCTACCATCCGCCAGTGCATTGAATACTGCTGTCATATCTAATCAAGTGCCCCTGCTGTTCACTTTGGGGTTCTCGACAAGATCCAAAAAAGAATCTCACCGATGAGATATGGCTTCCCTCTGTCTCTTTTACAAATGCTTTCACAGATTCTGCTCAAACGAGCTTAGCTCCTTGGTGCCCCCCATGCAAATTTACTCGAGCTACTAGACTGTTAATAAAGTTCCACCCTTTTTCTGTGAAAACAATCAAGTGTAACCACAACTTCTCCTCCATTTTTTTCTCGCACTTCCCACCTGTGAAACTCATATCTCCTTGATTTCCATCCTCTTTCTCACTTTATACTTTGCTGCTCATGTGCAGCTCTCTTTACACCAGTGTACCTGTCCTTCTCTTACCCATTCTCTGACACCTACTGTGACCTGTTCGCCTCTCTCTTCACTCTCCTACTATGTAACCCCCCTACAAACCAGTGGCAGTTCTGCCTTGCTTGGAGTGAGATGATTATAAGAAAAAGAAAAAAAGGATAGGACCTTACTGCTAGTCTAGTTGCTCAAGTAAATTTGTGTAGAGGGGGTACTGGGGAGCTAAGCTTGTCAGAGCAGAATCCATGGAAATATTTGTAGAAGAGACAGAGGGAAGCCACATCTTGTCAGTGGGAAGTTGACTGGAGTCTATCTGCCAGGTCAGGATCGATTACATTGCAGAATCTCGTTTGGATTTTGTCGAGAACCTCCAGATGAATAGCAGGGGTGCCTAACCAGATATCAAATTAGTATTCAATGTACAAGCAGATTGTTAATTTGTATATGTGCAGGATGGATTCGGGCAAGAAAAACTTACACAGTAACCCAATCTTCCTAACAGTATGTCATATAGATGTGTCATTGCTGGCTGCTTCTCTTTTGCTATACTGCTATCTGTTTAAATGTTGATTCTCCTATTTTTATATTGGTAAAGATAGGTTCAACTTGATCACAGTTTTAGATCTTGCTCTTACATCTGATTGGCCAAACATTGAAGCCTTAATTCTGATTTGCTGGTTTTATTTTACTGAAACTTTGCTTGCATGTTGTTTATGTTACAGCATCTAAATGCTAACTAATTCTTTAATCCTAGCTACACCTGTCCATGCACTAAAAAATATCTTTTAGGTTTTTGAAGGTGTGGCAAATTAAAAAGGTTCAATAATAAAATGAGATAAAAATTAAAAAAACAAGCATTGTTTTCAAGTTACATAAGACACCTGAACTCGGTCATCTCAAATAATCTTTTCCTAACTTGCAAATTCTTATAAATGATATACTTAAAAGAAAATTAAATAGTTTTCTGCTTTCTTCCAGATTTGTGTTTCCTCAAGACTATTATCTCCAAGGCTCTTTGTCCAGTTTTTCTGTCCTGTGTGATTCACACTGACCTTCCCTGGCTTGAAGAATTTTTCAGCCATCCAGTCGTCCCTACGACAATAACCACAACTGCATCAGCAGCCGTGGCAGAAGTATAATAAAAATGTCATGTAGGTAACCTGGAATAGTTGTTTGCATTTCTTTTTTTTTTTTTTTTTTAAACTTTAAATTATTCAGACTGTTGTCCTCATCTTTGCCATTTGTATGATGTTTTGGCCGTTGTACACTCCGGCCTTCTTCAGCTGCTAGAAATTTTGAACCAAACCCTTTATTACGATCACTTGGGTGTATCATTCTCATTCCTTGTGTGAAGCCTCTTTGGGTGGTCATGAGTTATCTCTCTTTCTGTTACTTGTTCACTTTGGGTCAAGTCACTAGAACTAACCAACATCTATATCCACTGGGCCATGTGTCCTTAAGGACAAGAACAACTGAATTTCTGGGACTTATAAACTTAATGTTCAGTAACCATTTTTACCAGAGTTCATATTGCAATTTTTGATGTTAATGGTTTTCTCTACAAATGGCAACTGGCAACAAAGATGAGGACAATAGTCTGAATAATGTAAATAGTGTAAATACTACCTCATCTCAGAAATATAGACAAATCTTTTTTTTTTTTTTAATCCATTGCATTGTAAATTACTATAAAGAATACCTTATAATTTATATATGATGAAAACCTTTAAAATGCTCACATATTTTATGTTATTAAATTGACAGTAAATAAGTGCCAATGCCAAACTTTCTTGAAGGATTAAATATATTTATTGCAATTGATATTTAATAATGAGCAATTTTTGCCCCGTTAGCTGAGACATTAGAAAAATGTCAGTGAAATAAAGGGACAAAAAAAAAGGAATATTTTGGGGAAAAAGATATTTCTTGTGGTTTTGTGCATCCAGATTCATGAACAACTCAGTAAGGAACAAACTAGCTAGTAATGGATTGTAAAGAAAATATCTGGAGCTGTGATAGTGAATACCAAGGGATAATAGTGGTAATAATGTCCATTGCTCTGTTCGGTTGATATGCTTCTGCTGAGGATCATTTTACAAACTTTTTTTATATATTGCAAATATCCTAAACATTTTCTTTTATAATTTGATTTAAACAAAACGTATACATACATCAGGTTTGTTTGGCATAAGTTCAAAATTTGTAATTAAATGACCATCCTTAATGTGAAGCTTCTAATGAAAAGTAATAATTTTATCTATGTACATCTTTGTTAAGAATGGGTTAATATTTTGAATTATGAAATAAAATTATCCCTTTTCTGATTGTATATCTACAAGGCAGAATTGAGTTTAATTTGAATTTTTTATTTTATCTTTTCCAATAATTCTCTTTATCTGCAGTAATTGTTAATCACAAAGATGGTGACCTAATTCATTTCCCAAAATCTGACCAAACATCAATTATTTTTATCTTTATTCTCAAAAGGCTTTTTGATCAAACCAAGAATTTTTCTGCATCTCTTCAGATAAAATCTTTGCTTTATAGTTAATTAAATCCTGGCCAAATTGTTTCCATGTGTGTACATTTTTTTTAACTTTGTCTAGTTGCATACTAAAAACTTCCACTTAATATTTGGTAATGTTTCCAAAATAAACCATTATTAAACACTCTTTATGAAAAATTAGAAACCATTTTTAAGTGTTTCAATTATTACCATTCTAATTCTCTTAACCTGGTAAAAATAAAAGCAACAATTCAGTTGTTTCAATGAAAGAATTTTTGCAAAGGGTACACTGGATATAATCTCGCTCAACAGCATCCTATTGCTGATTAAATAACTCCATAGGAGAGTGCTTGCATATTTGCAGTAGGTTCCTCACTGTTTGGTTGTTAAGTTGCATCAAGTCTGTACAACCTAGTATAAAGATATTTGAAACTAATTAAATTATTGCACAAAGATACTAATTTGACATTAAATGAAAATGACATACGTAATGTTTCTTTTATTACGTATAAGTAAAATGTATATTATCTTCTTTCTTTGTTTCTACAGCCAAATTCCAAGGAGAAAATATAGAATTCCCAATCCTCAGTCCTTCCATGATGTCACAGCGAGGCAAGCGAAAATCTTCAAACATTGAAAACATCACTCCATCAACCAGTGTCTCCCAAGATCTCGACCTGGCTGACCAAAATGACGACTACCCAAATGAAAAAAGACTGAAGTCCTCCTCTTCAAAAGACAACATTGAAAGTAAGTCGCCAGAAGAAATCCGTCTTTATATGGAGGATACATTTGATGTTCGCCGTTCATTTATCACAATTGAAGCCCCAACCATTGCAATGATCAAAGAGACCTATCCATACTTATTTATGGATAAGGAACTGCTGGTTGAGTTTCAACGGGTCACTGACCTTGATATTGATCATACCATCCAGGAGTATTGTGTCAAGTATGCCAACGGTATCATTGAACTGGCACGTAACTGCACAGGCTCAAATGCTATTTTGCAACAAGCAAGTGAGGTGAAAGAAGAAAATGTAGCTCTTCGACAGTACTGGGATATGGTCACGGCACTCTGCTTACTACCCCTCCTCATGCGTGAAAACCTTACTGAGATGGTTTACGAAATAGGCACCCAAGAAGAACCAGACCCTAAGGGCCGGATTGTACCAATGCTGTTATCAAAGGGTCCAATCTTTCACAGTGATGAGTTTTTTCTTGTTGCTGAGGAGCAGATTGTTCAGGAATTTGAGGAATTTACCATTGCGTTTGCGGCCCTGTTCTCAGCTTATTGGGTGTTTAATATGCAGTACCCACGGACTCTGACTAACACATACAACTTCATCCAGAAAGGTATTCTACACATCCGTGACACCTACCCTATCCCTCCGGTCAGTAAGCAACTTGTACAGAGGTTACAGAAATGGGGAAGGCTTTCTGATGGGAAGACAAAAAGAAGATAAAAAAAATGTGTGTGTGTGTGTGTAATATGTATTAATGTGTGTGTATGCTTGTGCATATGCATGCACATATATTAATGCGTGCGTATGCTTATATATTAATGTATGTTGTGTGTATGTGTGTGTATATACACACACATACATACGTGTGTGTGTGTGTGTGTGTGTGTGTGTGTGTGTGTGCACATGTTAATGTGTGCATAGAAGAAAAGGATGTGTAAGCATATACAGAAGCCCTCCTTCAAAGACAAACAAAATTAACAAGTGAAACATCTTATAGATATTTCAGTTAGTCCTTTTCCCTGTCTCATTATCCCCTTTGGAAAATTATAAAGAAAACAAATAAAGACTCAATTTTTTTTTTTTTTTTTTTTTTGTGGGAGGGAAAAAAAAATGTTGAAATTCAATTTCAGAGAGATCAGTTCCACTAGCAACAATAATGAGAATAAGAATTATTAAATATTAAGTTTTACTGTTGTTTCCCCAATATTAAAGGGAGGAAAGAATTTGTTCAATAATTTGAGAGAACTAGGTGAATAAAAACTTTGGTAAGAGGGCAACTTGTGAAAAGAAAAATATGCTTTGGAGTTGGAGGAAAAAAAGACAGTGAGAAAAAAAAATTAAAAAAGCTATTTTGCATTTTAAGGTTTTAATAAGCTTTTAAATTTTTTAAAAAAATTTTTTTAAGTTTACCTAATGCAAAAAATAATTCAAGCACAGTCACTGCTCCTCCCTCTTCTAACAGGAAATTCCATTATTAATGTTCATAAGAATAAAAAAAACATTTTCTACAAATAATTGTCCCAAAACAGCAGTCATTTTTTCCCTTTCCTCCTTTTTGACAGTATTCTTTTGTGGGATTTTGTTTCTTTCAACAACTGTTCACACACACAAACACACAAATAATATATATATAAACAAAATTTAACCAAAAATTTAGACCAGCAGTATTTGAAGCACATTGCAACCCTCTTCAGGCAATCTGCACTTTATTATTATTATTATTATTATTATTATTATTATTATTATCGGGTTCATATTATTGGGAGACAAATATAACAGACACATGAAAAGCATCCAAATACATTATTTTTATTATTCATTTGTCATTTGAGTCGGCCTTGATTCTTGAAAGGATTGTGGAGTTTTCATTGACTGTATGATCCCAACTGTGGTTGGCCTTGATTTTCATTTGGGTTGCTACCAATAATTTTTTTCCTGGGATTTATTTTGTTTTACATATGTAATACTCTAACTGCTATATGGATGACATCTTTTGCTTTTGATAAAAAAAATATCCACTTGCCATTTCATTTCCGACTTCTGAAAGGTGTACATTTTAAAAGAATAAGATGAGTTTTTTTTTTTAATAAACCTATACTCTGTCATTTTAGTAACTTACAATTTCTTATAAATACTAATTATATTTATTACCTATTTCTCAATCTAGTAAAACTATATTAAAATTGTTGCTAATAGTTTTAATGATACATCAAATAATACTAATGGAAACATTGGATATTACAGTAAGTAATATTTCCTTATTTCCTTTTAATTTATAAATATTTTTACTATAATTATAAACAGAATATTTAAGTTTAATAAGCAAAGCCAATTTTAGGAATAATAATGCTCTGCTAATATATTTTTTAATAACATTTTTTTAATGTTTATTAATAGCAATTTTAGTGCACTCTCTCTCTCTCTCTACTGACTTATCTGTAGCAATGATAATCAGTTAAATAAGATGATAATATTGATAAAGACTGGTAAAGAATAAGATGATAATGTTGGTAAATATATTGCTCCCTTGTACACACTCTATGATTAACTTTTTGACATGGAAACCACTCACACATTTTAATAATGTTGTTCAGGAGGAGTATGCTGATATTTAATTAAGCCCCAAATTAGGGTTTTGCTTTTTGTGAAACTGCATACAATGTGGAGGATGATGATGATGATAATAATTTAAATGATATTAGTTTATTTACAGGTTAATTAATCTGTGCCTATTACAAAGTATGATTGCTTTTAGCAAAGCTAAAATGTAAACAGGTGATTATATAATTAATCATTTCTAAAGAGGATATTATTATTATTATTGTTCATTGAAATATTAAAGCATCTTTTAGTCATTTCTCATGACTTGTTTTGGAGCTGTTTTAGGAAAAAACAGACACTATTGTTAATCATGTTAATCTTACTGATAATATTTTGTTAATTACATCAATGTTATTACTCTATTGTTTGTCAAATCTCCTTACACAGTTTGTCATAAATAATGACACATTTTTTTTATTTTTTACCAACTAGTTTCATACAACTGCACAGCTAGGCAGATATTGTTGAGAATATATATATATATGAAGAACTTTTTTTTTCTTTTTTTCTTTTTTTTTTTCCATAATCTTAAAAGCAAAACTGAGTTAGTGACATACCTGCATCTTCAACTAGATGTTCACTCATTTCTATGACAAATAATTACCTGGTGAGGTCCAAGGGAGATGATTGTGAGAATGTTGAATTTTTTTCATCCCCCCCCAGACCAATGTCATGAAAATTAATTTTCCTGCTTACTCTGATTTGTACTGCGCCTAGAGTCCATTGGTTAATAATAACACTATTAATGGCATAATGTCATTGATTTCTTAATTTGAAAAATATCTGAGATCAGGATTTAGGGGCTTTTCCCTTTATGTGTAATAAAACTGCACCAATAAATCTTTGATAAAGTTACTTCTCTTATCACTAAGAGCTTTTTTTTTGTTTTTTTTTGTTTTTTTTTACATAATTTTTCATAATTATGTTTCTCTGTTCTCTAATTAGAAACAAATTATTTTCATGATGGCCTTAATATAGTTACAACATTGGTAAAATTGTTTATTACGTCATTAGTCTTAATATCTTAATGTAAACTTATTTCTAAGCCTGATGTAATGATTTTAGATTGTTTTAATAAAACAATATTCAGTCTGTTTGTAAGCAAGGTTCTTAGCTTGATAGTAAGATTATTTCTAATGTTCAGGTTTGTTTGGTTGTTTTTTTTTTTGTTTGTTTGTTTTTTTACAGTCATAAATAATGACCATTCTATTTTAAGAAAATTTGATTTGTTAAAAAAAATTTGTAAAATTTACCCTGTGTATTGTTTACCAATTTTGTGAGTTTTTTTTTTTCTTTTGTTTTCAATTTGTTTACCTAATTAACAAATTTGTTTTACTTTAATATATTTTTGTGTTTATTTCCAGGATTTTTTTTTATTATGCACAAACTATTACTTTTCTGTTAAAAAAAAATGTATATAAAACTAAAAAAAAAAAAAGTACTTTGTCCTTGTGTGGTTTGATATTTGCTACATGGGATATCCTTCATCCCAATGAGAATTCCTTCCTGCTGCCTTTTTTCACTTTTTGTGTAATTTGTTTTTTTTCTAGTCACACTAAACTGGTTCCTCACTAAAAATGCAAAACGAAAATAATTTACTATGGTCTGAGTTGTATATTATTCATCAGATGAGGCTGTTAATATTCAAAATTGTTTTCCTGAATGTCACCTTCATTTTAGGTTGTTTTTATTTTTCATAAGTGCTTTTTCTTTCCAAATTTCTTCAAGCAAATGGTTAAGATTTATTTATATATTAACAAACTGGTACAAACAATTTATAAACAATTAACTGAAACATTGTCAGTAGATTTTTACAGAACCTCATTGTCAATATTCTGGCTTAATGTATTAGTTTCCTTTTGTTATTTGAACCAAATTCAATTTCTTCATGCTAAAATCTTTTAAATGTCTGACCTGTCACATGCTTTATAAGGAAAATATTTTTCTCTCTCACACACACACACACAGTTTCATAAATATTAGGTTATTACATAACTTTGTTTGTTAGAATTTATTATTTTAATACTTATTATTTATTATAGTTCTGATGAATAATCCGATAATGTATTTCCCTTCATTGTTTACGACCCCCCTCCTGTTAATGATCTCCTAAATGTTCAATGCCTCGATGATAAAAATTACTAGCTTCAGACCCCAAAAATTCATCAAGCTACATTTTAAGCTCCACATGAAACACCTCCTGAAATTGTTAGAAAAAAGTGGTAGTCTGAAAGGACTAAATCAGGAGAATAAGGTGGGTGTGGTAGAACTTCCCAACCAATCCCATTTTTGTTGTATCCACAAGTACCCTGATGTTGTGCAAATAAACTGGCAGCAATGAAGGCACATAAGAATTTGTTTCTCTCAATGCATGTGGCACTCGTGCACCATGTTTCTGGACCTTATCCATAGAATGAAGATGTCAAGCAACAGTAACATGAGCTTGCCATTTAAACAGCACATGCAATTGTTTCTTATCAAACTGAACTTGTCAGCCAGAACATGGAGAGTCTGTGAGTTTGAACTTCTCCTCCTTAAAACAGGAATACCATTTCAAAGCTATTCTGTCACTAATAAAATCATCTACGTACACAATACAAATTTTTGCTTAAAACAAAGAGATGTTAAACATGTTTATTTTTGTCTACTTAGCATTCCATCTGAAAAGAGTGTTTAATCTGAAATAAAATTTCAATAACTTTTGACAACAGTTTCACTGACCAGAGTTACAAAGAAGCAAAAAATACTACAAAAGTTTATTCAAGATTATTTGCAGAACATCAGAAAAAACAGATATATATAACCACCGAATATATAGTCATTTCTAAAGAATCAATTTCATTTACAATCCAACATTATTACTTATTAATCTAAATAAATGCAGATTCCAAACCCTGCCAGAAGGTGTAATTTCATTTTTAAAGCTCCCGAATGCCCAGGGCTGTAGATGTAATCCTTTTTTTTTTCTTTAAAATCTGCAATGTCTGCTCAACCTTGTATATCCAGTAAATATAGCATTTCAAGTCTCTCACACACACACACACACACACAGTTCTTGTCATCTTCACTTGATGAGTAAGGTCCAGAAACACAGCGCATGAGTGCCACATGCATTGATCAAGAGAAACAATTTCTTATGCGCCTCCATATAGTGTGTGTGTGTGTGTGTGTGTGCGCACGCGCTGAGTTGTGATAATGTTTAGTGCCAAGATTTTTTTTTTCTAGTAGTTTTACTGATAAAAGGTATTTTGGCAAGCAGGTTTTTAATGGTAAAGTGCTTGATATCAAGTTGAAGATAGAGCGTTGATAGGTTTAATGCATAGAATTTGTCACTATAACTGAGCAGGTTCATGCCAACTTCAAAGTTTCGTGAGGACACTGTTATGATGTCTTCACTTATTTGGGTCTGTTTTTTTTTTTGTTTTTTTTGTTTTTTTAACAAAACTCCAACAAGTGAAGACCATAATGGTGTCCTCACAAAACTTCAAAATCAGCATGAACCTGCTCAGTTAAATGACTAATTCTTTGCATGAAACGCACATGTATTTTTTTTTTTTCCTGGGTAGTAATTTGCTTTTATCTCAATGTAATCAAGAAAATATCAGAAGGAAAATTATTCTGGGTCATGTAAAGAAGGGCTTAGTATGTCCGACCCATGAATTAATATTTGGAATTCTTCATCATAATTGTCTCCTAGAAAAAGCATCTGCAACAAGATATCGATATGGAAACCTGGCTTCCATATTTGTTTCTGGCAAATAGGACTCTTCATAAAATGTTTTTTCCATTTTATAGCTTCTAATGAAGAAAGTAAATCACCTGAATTGTCAGTCATTGTATTAAGCCTCATGTTTCTTTCTTTTTAAACACTTGTGGTTCATTTTTAAATCATTTCTACAATTAACTACTTTCTTTCATTTCTATATAATTACTCTCTTCAATTTTGGCGTACCCTGCGTACTGCTGATTCTGGCTCCCACATTGCTAGCAAAACTGCTGGGGAACTTTGGTGAGGATTCCATTTGGAATTGAATATTAATTACTTCTACCCAAACTTTGCTTATAAATCATCCTCATTGTTTGAAAAATGAAGATGAACTGAGTACAAGGTTTTTCAACAGGAATTTCTGAGGCGTTCCAGTTTTGTCACTTTCTTTTTGTTCATAGAAACAATTGCTTATTTATTATCTAAACATTAAAGTGATGCACCTTCTTAATATTTTCACTGCTGCATTGTCTATAGACAATAAAATCATATTGAGAGTAGAGATAACACTGCAACTGACTTCAAAGATATTAATAAAAAAAATAAAAATAAAAACCCTGATTTATCGTTTCTAACAAATTTTGTTAGGAGAATAACAGTTTTATGTTCCATTAAAGCTCATTAGAAATGCACCCCACCACATCCCACCCAAACCTTTCAGTGAATTAATGCTTTCATTGTTGATAATGACTTAACCACCTATGATATTTACTTTTTAACTTCAAACATTAACTTTTATTTTTTCAATTTACTTACATGTAACCTATAAACACAATCTGTAGGAAATGCAAACAAATGTACAAAAAATCAGTAAAAAATAAGTTTTCTCTGCAGCTTTTATGAAAAAATGACCCCAACCAGTTTAATCATTCATCAACTTGTTACTATTAGCCTCCATTTGTAATGGGATTCCTGTATGTTGAAATTTCATAATTGATTTCAAGGCCTTAAAATACAGTGAACCTTTTACTAATAGGATCAATTTTTAAAAAAATGCTCTGATTGAATCTATAGTTTTAATAACAATTTCAACACAAAGGTCCATCAACAAGTCCATAGCTTGATATAAAGTTATTAGCTGAACTTTGAATTGAAATTCTCACTTAACACACATAATCTAAGTTATTTACCACATGTATTAATATGGAAAGAGATTATGTTGAAAAATAAATATTTGTTGTGTAAATCAAATGCTATGGACTTAGTGATTTACTTATATAACCCTTTTAATTTATATCATGGCAGCACATTTAGCTCTAGTTGTATGCATTTGAATTGAAGATGTTACTCATCTTCCCACCAACCCCTCCTCTTATGAATTACTGTGTAGTATTTTGCATTGAGCTTCATTAGAAATATGTGGCTGGCTTTATGTTTCTTGATTATCAATTACATTGAATTTCTTCTTTTATTTTGCCAACACTTGTATCATTCATTGTTTTAAATGTAATTAATGCTTACTGGTTTAGAGCAAGAAAAAGATCCACTAACCCTATCTACCAACTTGTTAGCTTTCATGTTTTACAATATTTTAGTGTTTATTATACTAATCAGTAGTATCTGAGCTAACAGCTGTTTCTGGCTGCTCAGCTGACTCGTTTAACTCTTAAAAGAGGAGGAAAGGTTGCACAAAATGTGCTTGCCAAATGGATAAAAAACAAAACTTTTTTTGTAGTTTTTATGTTAACTTTTTGCTTCAATTATATGTAAAGATTATAAAAATTATATTTTAGCTCTTATAGTTGATAAATAAAAATAAAACAAATGCCAAATCCCTAACTTTTTTCACAGTATGGTAGTCATTGAAGCGATTGCACAACTCCATTATGCAATCTCTGCACCAATCACCATTCTTTGCCTCTTTTCTCTTTGAGAAGTCTAATTGCAGACATAGCACAATCTTTGGCTTGTTCTTTCAATTTTGTGTGCAAGCAAAATACTCTGGGAAATGATGCAACTCTTCTGAATCCTAGAGTTACCAATTAGTTTTTGATATTAGAATCATTCATGAATGATGCCTGTATCATTAAAAAAAATTAAATCATCAATTGAGGATATTCACTGATCTCTAATGAAACCTTGATTGATGATGCCTGCCATTTAAGGGTTAAGCTCTTCAAGAGAGGATGGACAATAAGCTTCATTACTCTAGTTTATTGACAAAAGAATAGAAAATGATTTTTGAGATGTGTGTTATTACATTAGGAAATAGAATTTATATTAACTTGTATCAAGCTAGTAAAAGGTTTGCAGTACAGAGAAAAGTTTGATATAAAATAAATCAGTAATTTACAAATCATGAAGCACATATTTTATCAATGTGATTCTAAAAGGGCATAAGAGCATTTTTTTAATCCCAAGTAAGGCAATAAAGCTACTAAAATACAAGGGATTACTGCAAGAAAAAGAAATGAAAAAAAACCTTATTAAGGAAAGAATAATAAAACAGGATTCAAAGAAAAAGATGACGGCAATTGACATTGCATTAAAACTTTGAATATCAAAGTTGACGGGAAAGCAATAAGTCTTTGTAACCTGATAGCAAGAAATTGGGTTCTTCTTTGAGAATGATAAGAGGAGTTGCTACTGCAGTGCCAATCCACCTGAGAATTCTTGTCTTATGCTTTCCTATTAGACAGAGGTGAGCATTCCTGCTTTCAGTAAGAATAATTACCTACCTCTGTTCCATTCATTATTATAAAGAGCAAACCATTATGTGAGCTTGACAAATGAGCTATATGAATCCTATTAATAACATGCTTGCCCTGAAAATTCCACTTGCTATTGATGATTTGAGACACAGAAAGCAGAAATAAAAATATAACAATTTCTTTCCTGACCTTTCAAATAATTCACTAAAACTACTTGTAATTAATTACCTCTAATAATCTGGTGCTTAATCTCTTTTTACCTGTTATTTTACTTATTACAGAGTATAATACCTGTTCCCATTAAACTTAAAGAGGTCTGTTTGTTTTTGTTAGTATCCATTATTCCACTAGTGAAATGTTTTAAAACATTTCTTATACCAGATGAGCATAAATTGTATTCTAACACAATGTGCAAGCATATATTTTAGCCTTTTCTAAGTATATTACTACTAAAATCAAAGCCCACCTAGTATAAAAAAGGCATAAAAGGTGGTTTACCAGTGGAACAATAGACACTAAAAGGCTAATAGCCAGAGGTTTGTTACAATGATGTTCACCTCTATACAAAGCCCTAGGGCCACTCAAAGTACTGACTTAAAGAATAAGAGTCACCGCTTATTCAGATATGAATAATAATAATAATAGGTTTGTTTATGTTGATATGATGCATCAACATTAACAAACCTATTTTGGTGATGTCCTAAAGAAAGAAATATGTCATACAAAAACTTTCCATTTTGTCATACATCTTTCCGTCTCTCCTCCCGATATATATATACATATATATATATATATATATGTATATATATGGGAGGGGGAGATTAAAAAAAAAATCAGAATACTTATTTTGGGGTTTTGTGTGCACATTATATAAGTATAATAAGTATTCTGGGGTTTTTTTTGGTTTTTTTGTTGTTGTTTTTTTTTTTTTTGTTTTTTTAACTTAGTCCTCACTTCCCAAAATGAGTAATTTTCTACAGTTTTTCCTTGGCATAAGTGAATAAGCTTTTTTTTTTTCTTAAGGATTTGTGTGTAACTATCTTTGCTTTATATATATAATCTCCCTTGCACTGGAGATGCCAGGTATCAATGATGGATTGCAAGAAGATGTTTATGAAACAAGAAGATGAAAAGACACTGACTCCTTGAAAAATCCGAGTACAGTAATAATCATTTATAAAAAATATATGTATATATTTACTCATATGAAAACTTTCTAATAATAGTAAAGAATTAACAAAGTATGCCATGAGTAAACTAGTATTTATGAGAGGGAGCTGAAAAATTCTCATTGTGACTAAGAATGGATTGACCTAGAGCTCTGCTATTTCTCACTTATTCACACAACCTTGACTTGCTGTTTCTCAAGTTTCTTTGCCCATTGGGACAACAAACAAAAAATAATGCTAAAGTGGCTTCTAAATTCCTTTTTAAGGTTTAGAAATGAGGAATAGCTGTTTAAAAAATATGATTTCAGGGACTGGCTAAAATCTAAATTCTTCAAAAAAAAAAAACCTCCATTGTCCTCCAAGAAAATAACATCTTACTGCATCTCCTTTATTATATAGAAATTTTAACCAACATAAATTATGTATTAACTGTTTATTGATTTTCATCAACATACATTCCTATTTCAAAAATAGTGACCATCTTGAATTTTCTTGGCTGTTTATAACTCAAGTGCCATCACTGCATGGACTGTTGCTTGGTTTCTAGATTAGAATAACGTTTCATTATTGTTTTTCTCAAAAAATTATTACAAGGTTGCTGAAATTGCTACAAAATCAACTTGGTTGTGTCCACTTGATATTGTTACCAGTTAATATTAACATATTTCGAATTTGCAGCTACCGGATAAAATAATACTCATATGTGTCAGAACAAGAATTTTTTTTCAACACTCTTCATTGATGTGTATTAGAACATAGGAATCTGGTGCATGAAATTTATATTTATTTATTCTTGTCAATATGCAATGCACAATGAAATTGCACAGCAGACTCCAGATTCCCTAACCTTTACATACAAAATAAAAATACAGATGAAAACAATTGCACACTCTGCATCAAATGTAAAAAAGTAATAATGATGAAACTTGTCAGTTGAGAAGACAAAGCATTAATGGTGTCTGCATTTGCTTTTTGTAGGATATGACTGAACTTGGATAGCTAATGAGGACTGAACTCACTACTTCGTATTTATGGCCAGCCAGACTTGTTTGTCTTGATTGAACATTGTAATGGTAGCTTAGTAAATACAATTATTAAGCTTAATCTATAATTTAACATTTTTAAATAAAGTCAATTTTTTTATTCCAAAAATAAATGCAACTTCAAGTCTCATTGAAGTTTTATTTAAAATCCATACCTTTTATTGACAATTATAGAATGTCCATCTGTACATTGCAATAAAATACAAATAAGGTCAAGAGAAATAAGACAAAACAAATGTGTGTCAACCATCAGTAATAATTGACAAAGCTTCATTATCATCGTCAATCCTATGACCAGGTGTGGTTGCAGGATTATTGTGTAGCTGAGCAATTAGCTATTTCTCTACACATGTTGCAGTGGGTATTCATTCGTGCATAGCATTGCATATCTTAGGCAAAGTAGCCTATCCCTCTGGAGGTCCTCCAACTTGAAGGAGTGTCATGGATATGTGACCATCAATTTCATCATGAGAAACTTCCCTCTTAACCATTTCTATCAGTCTAGAAAGCCTCCTACCTAGCAATGGTATGTCATCACTGTCTTGAAAAAAACTACTAGTGATTCAGTTTGATGTACAGATTTTATCTGCAGCCAGTCAAAACACTCTGTACTTTCTGTTACTCAGCTAAACTCCTCACTGGTGATAACCTTGAAATCATTACACATAAAGTTGCATGCATAGTTCAGTGACAGTCAATAAACTGTTGTTTTCTGGTCATCAAAGTAAACGGATCATTATCACATATAATAATTTAGCCATGATAATGGTTTTTTATTTAGTAGAGGCAAACTGACATTAAATAAATCTCACTGACTACTTGACAATGCCAAATAGCTCAGTTGAATATTGCATCATTAAGAGACTTTGGTCTGGACAAAATGTTCTGTCTTAATGCCAAGGGAAGGTTTGATTATATTAAATACTGTGACCAACATCTATAAATCAATAATCACTTTAAAGAATTATATGGCTGGCAGCTGAATGGAAACCTGAGTTTTAAAAATTGGTTAATGGACAAAATTATATTTAGAGGACAGAATGATATAATTGTCAATATATAATCAAACTAAAATTCACCTATTGCAAAGCTTAAGAGCTACAAGGTAGAGTGTTACTGTTAAAATGGTTATGAGACATGTGAAGTGAAGATTATGAGGATAAGCAGGATAGATAGCAATTAACCCTTGATGAGGTTACAGTTGCAGAGTTCAGGGAAGCAGGTGTCTGTTCCACAAAGTAGCAGTTTTTGGCCAAGAGCCGAGTGAAAATTTTTCCTTACATTCTAAAATACAGAGAAAAAGAGATTGATTTGACTGTGGAATTAGCACAACATGTCCTAGTTGAAAAGATCTGAACTGACGGAACAAGAAGAGATCTCATCTGAATATTTACCTTGGAAATAGTGATAAGTTAGCAATAAGTTTGCATCTATAGGAAAAAGGTTACAGTGTGAATAATAAGTCTTGTTATTAATTATACTTGTTTAAAGTTGCCTTGAGCTGAGGCTACCAAATATCAAGCCATTTCGTATTTATACTATTAGAATTATTTGCAAATTTTAATTATAACTAGACTTAATTATTGTCATTATAAACCACTATGACTGATGAATAGGAATGCAAATTGATCAAGCAGAAATACTCTGTAATTAGCAGTTAAATGACCTGAAGTAAATCTCCTTTTGAATATTATTTTTTAAAATTTTATTTAGCAGCTTAACTGGATGGAATTTTTTTTATTCTTAAATTAAAGTATGTTAATAGTCTTGTGCAACAAAAATCATGCTATGATCTGCCATTTTTGCTGAGTTATATTAATTAGCAAGCATCAACATACAGAAATCAGATCATTATTATTTTATTTTAGGAGAGTTGTTTCTTTTATCTTGATTGTATTTTACTGAGTATTTTTTGTTGTAATGAATATGACTTTTTGTAGTAATGAATTTTTATTGGAATGACAATTTTGACACATGTCTACAGAACAACTAAATGAATGTATGCTATCACTTTCTTTGAAAATATTAATGTATCAACCCTCTGCAGGTGTACATTGGCATGGGGTAATGGTTTGAAAGTTTAACTTTTACTCCTGATCAGTGAGTTTACTGTAAACTGGTTGCTCCATTCTTGTAACCTTGGGCCAAACTAAGCTAAGAGATTATCAATTAACCACATAGTAAGGCTTGAAACGGCTTCCATAATTAAGTGCAAAACATTGATAGGAAAATAAGGTTCTTTATTTCCTGGTAGAGTAATTCTGAGAAGGGTGTAAAATGTCTAACAAGACATCGGGAAGGCTAGGTTAACTTGTTTAATCTGTTCAAGCTTTTCAAAATTTGGGCAACAATTTGAATAAATTTGTCATAATCTGATCCAGCAACACAAAGACGAATATATTCTCTTGGAACCTGGAACTATCCCCCCACACACACACAAACACATATATTGGGCAAGTGGTTAGAATGTTTGCTTCCTGAAGCTGTAAATGTGTTTCTAGAAAGAGAGTGATAATGCTCTTGTGTATTTAACATCTGCTTCAGTGAAATGAAATAGTAATATGAAATATGGCGGTCTGATATTAGTTTCAGTAATAAAGCTTAGCAAAAAATGGAATTAGAGCATGATTAAACAAAATACATGTCATAAAAAACCTATTTTAAAAATGCATTAAAACATTTCTTGTTCTTTTGCTACCTAAATATCTTAGTAAAATGTTTAGAGTTTACATTATTAATCAGTCAGTCAGTTGCTAGACATGATAAACACTTTGGCAATCATGTCTATTTTGATCCATGACTGCCTGACTAGACAGGAGATTTTTTCCCCCATAGATTACAATTTCTTTCTGAAGTAGACTGGTTGCAAACCAAAGCTATAGAGCACAATCTGCCCAGCTATTCAATCCATAGTCGGAGGAAGAAGAGATGGATTAATATCTTTCCCAATGTGCGTAAGTGAACAAAACAAATTTGGAATTCCAACTTGACTCTCTGACTGACATTAATAATAAAAAGATGAATTTGCATGTGTACTTCAAGGCCACTGTTGTATAAAACTCTAATATGAAAATATTTTTAAAAATACTGCATAATTTTGGATTGCTCTGTTTATTAGTTATTGTTCAACCACAAAATAAGCAAACTTACAGGATAAGTATGTAATTTCAGCTGTCACAATTTTGGTTCTACAGAAGGATGCTGAGAATACCATGGACTAATCATGTGAGTAACAAGAAAGTTTTAAAGAAAATGGAAAACAAAAAAGGACACAGTTTGAATCAGAGACAGTTGAAATTTCAAAGGCACATAATGAGGAATGAGGGTTTGAAGAATTAAACACTCACATGAGAGTGACAGCAAGCAGGATGAAAGCAGAGAATAATCTACCTAACAAACTTATGTGTGGGGTAAGAGGGATAACAAGAAAGACAAACCTTATTAAAAGTTACAAAAGACAGGAAGTTGTGAAGTGCTGTAATCACTGAACATCCTGAAGGAACTAGACACTTAGAAAAAAATTTAAAGTTGTTGATATAAGCAATAAATGTTACTGTTGAGCAATTTTAATCCCTCTTGTTTGTTAGTTTGCATCTATTTTCTGACTTCCATTAATTTTTGTTTTTAAAACTTCTTTCAAATAAAACATTTTTATCTGTACACTCTTTATATTTTAAAATTACAAATATTTAAGCTTACAGCCATATCACATTGAAACACTGGTTCTCATATGATCAACAATCTTTAAGAAACATTGAGCCAGGTAACTGCTTAGGAATACCAGGTGTTGTAAGCTTTAAAGTGTGGGTTGTGTAATAGATGACAGCTCAGAATTTGAAATCAGAAAGCCAAGTTCCAATACGGGTTTGTTATATTCACTAAAGTGGTAATACTCTTGGAAAAAGAATGAATCCACTTTTCTCCTCCCAGCTATGGGTTAATTAGTAGAACTTGTATAAGTAAACAATTATTATCTCAAAAAATTGTTATAATCTAAAAATATTTTCTTTAACAAACCTGCAAAGGTTTGATAAATCAAAAAAGATAAATCAATACATAAATATTTATACACAAAGATAACAGCAAGGATTCTATGGAACCTCTTTTTTAGAAAGATGTGCTAACCTTTATCTCCCTTTCTTAGATAATATTTGTCATTCTCATCACTTAAACTTTGTTTAAATAAAAAAAATTGCTTAATGGAAGCAGTTGTCAGTTTCTCGAAATATGGTTTGAAATTATTTTACTTTCAAGCCAAAATGAACTTATTTTAGTAAGTTTAGCTTAGTCTGCCGCAAGTATAGAGCACCTAGTGAGGATCAAACACTTTATTATGGTAAGAGGCTGCTACAAAGCTCACTAACTTGTTACATAGTCAAAGGAGACTAAATATTTACTAAGCTTAGCTGAATCTGACTTAAGTGAAGGGCATCTGTTGAGAAGTGAACTCACTATACAAGCTACAAAAACTGTCCTCGAATCTGGAGTTCATATGAATTTTTAAATCAAATTTACTGTTTAGAATTTACTAAATGCCTAGATTGTTGCCTGTCATATATTTTGGAATATACTTTGGCCATTGTGGGTAAAAAATAGTTTTGGTTGCTTTTGTACTTTCATATTCAGCTATCCTATTTAGATGCTCATAAATTTGAGCAGGTTTTCATTACACATGAATAAGAAAAGCTGAAAGCAATATGACATCTTTTGTCACTTTTGATCATCCATACTTCAGCTGTACCATGAAATGTTCACAAATTTAAGCAGGCATAACTGTGTAAAGAAAGCCAAAAGCATAGCTTGACATGTTTTGTGCATTAGAAAACAACAAATGCTGGCTTTTATTTTTATTTTCTTCTTTATATCGAGAACTATGTGGGTAGTTAGTATATTGATTTAATTTTTTAATGAACGACTCTCAAGTATCAATATTAGCATTTAAAACTTCACCCCAGCCCCGACCTCCCAAGATCTGATTTGAAGGTGAAGATGGGAGGAACTACTTGGACATTTTTTTTATTTTCTTTGTTCTCATAGTTCTGATCTTTGGTGCTAGAAAACGTGGAGGCTCGAGGAAGGAGTGTTACTTGTTTTCTTCCTCTTCCACTTCTTTCTCTTGATAGATTTGTTGATTTATTTTTTTTTATTTTTTATTTTGCTTGGTCTCATATTGCAGATACACATTTTTAACAATTTTATTCTGCTTAAAAAAAAAATGAAAACTAAAAAGAATGAAAATAAACAAATTTAATATTAAATAAAAAAGATCTTTAAAATATCACTGTGAAACTTATCTGCCATCATTAATATGTATCATCAATAATCTCACATTCTATGATATTAATAAATCGATCACTGTATAGAATTATGTAGTTTGAAATTGTGACTGTCAATAACTACAAATTTTCCCTTCCTTATGTTTTTTTCTATTACTTTTTTCTCCCAATGACTTTAAAAGATTAATATTATTGTAAGTTTTAAAAATGCATATCCATTATGAAATGGGGTAAAAAAAAAGTTACCATGAATGTTTGCTTTTGTGGTTAAACAAGTACCATATAGGAGGGTGTCATTTTCTTTAGAAATGAGTAGAGATTAAAATGTATTTTCCTATTTATACTTTATATGAAATAATTTGATTTTAAAGTTGTACTCACCCTCCTGTCTCTTTTTTGCACATTTAAAAATCCCCCCCTAAATAAGCCACGCAAAATGACTCGTGTGTAGAATTTACTTACGCAAAAAAAGAAAAAGTGTGGGTGATAATCACAGATGTCACTCATACAAGACTGATTGCTAGGAGGAGGGGCTCTTTGCCCTGATTTTAAAGTCACTTTTCCCTTTTAGATGAGTGTTTAGTTTTAAAATAATGAAAAAAAACATTCCTTATTTATATTGTGTTTTTTTTTTTCACCACCCCACACTCCCAATCAGAAATATTTTTAACAGACCTCGCTATCCCAACACAAAGGATAGTGGGGATTGAACCCTTGCAGCCTTCAGTCTAATGCATGACTCTGTTTATATAGCTAACCACACCAGCCTTGCACTTCAACACTCCCCTACCCTCAACGCCTCTCCTTACCAACTAAAATTTAATGATAGTCGACCCCCTTCCATCTGAATGCTATTTTTCTGATCTACATATATGAGTAAATATTTTCTTACTATGGGCTTTTTTCCCAATGATTTAAGTTGCAAGTTTATGTAGACTTTTTACAATTGTCAAAGTCCTGCATTTGTGAGATGAGGCTTCATTAGTGTTGATGGGTTTTATTTAAACTAATGTCCTCATCTTTGTTGTCCGTGTATCTGCTGTACATAAAGTGGGGGATCAGTTTTGACCTCATTTATGTACCAAACTGATCACCCATTTATGTCCCAATAAACGGTATGATAACCCATTTTGTGGCTTGTATGATTTTAATTTTTGGTTACTTTGCCTTGATCAATAAGAATTTTTCACCTGAAATCTGAGCAGGCTTTTTCACATGATCTGCGAATGTAACTTTGAAAAAGAAAATAATATATATATATATATATATATACACACATACAATGTTCATTTATGCCATTCTCTAAATAGAACTCAAACTGATTGTAAAGTTTTTAATTAACAAAAAAAAAAAACTTGCACTATGAGATTATTTTAGGCTTTGGGAGAAATAACAAAATTACAAAACTTATTAAGAGCTACAAAGGACAGGAAGATGTGGATGATCATGATCACCTACGTCCTTAAGGGTCAGAACACATAAAAGAAGAGATAACATTAGAGTTCTTAGAAAATACATATATATATTAAACATGTCTTCCATTCGAAGGGAGTTTACATTTTATTTATATATATATATATATATATATATATATATATATATAATATTAGTAAAAATCTAGGAGAAAATTGGTAAATAATCCCAGAGGATCCTAGTAATATCAATTAAATATTAAAATTGATGCAACAGAGAGCATAATGTAACGTCCAGATATTCATTTATTTCATCTGTAAATTCAGATCACATTTAGGGGGTATGGCTTTTTCAACATGTCAGTTCAAGATATGCTTTGTCAACCTCTGTCAACCGTAGAATGAAGAAAATCCTCCTACCAGAAGCAAAGGTTAGTAAAGGAAGGGGTGAGAAATGTTGATCAAAAAGGGTCAAGAAGAGGAGAAAATAGTACTAATCTTTCTTTGGTAGTGGAAGGCAAGTAATTTATCCATTGAGTCAGGAATAGTAGGTAGGAGAAAAATTTCAGATTCTCCAAATTTAAATTGTAATCCTTGTAAAAGGCAAACCATACTATATATGAATAAATGGAGGGAGGGGATAATTAATGTAGTTTAAATCGATTCCGATGGTGACACTTGCTAATTAATTCGTTACGCTGATTAAGAAGTAAATTCTGATATTGATATTTTAAAATCCTAATCTTTTCTACTAAATACAGATTACATCAGTCACCTAGACTATTAGGAATACATGCCGAGCTTATTAACTTCCACTTTATCTATGGGTTTAAGTCTTCTTCCTTCAATTCCCAGTATTTTCAGGAGAGGACTGTCTGAAATTTTAAATTAGGGTTAGTAAAAGTGCGCCTATGCGTATAAAATATATTTTTTTAATATTTTTTTCAAATCCCCACCAAAATTCCGATGTACACGTTATACTTTTCCCTGTTCTCTTTAGCGGAAATGGTAGCTTGGTAGATCACATCTGTAGACCTACATTTACCTTCCACCGGACAGTTTTCTTTGGATCTGCAATTGCAGGAGGGTATAATCCCGGGTTTAGTATTAGTTTCACTGAAATTAATTAAAACTTTACTGGCAATATATTCAACATTATCAGCTCCCATAACAATCAAATGTCTAGGTGATAGATGTAATCTGAATTAAAAGAAATATATATATATATTAATGCAGGTTTCATTGAATAATATAGACAAGTTTTGTCTATTAATTTTGTGTAGGATCCGTTCATACCGTCTGATATACTTGATGGTGATGTCGTTGAAAGACAACAAAAAATCACAGTAATTGTTGATTTTTTTATCAGGTCTAAGCTTTCGGCTCACATAAGCCATTATCAAAAAATTGATAAAATTGATAGCCATTGATAAAAAAATCAACAATCACTGTGATTTTTTGTTGTCTTTCAACGACATCACCATCAAGTATATCAGACGGTATGAACGGATCCTACACAAAATTAATAGACAAAACTTGTCTATATTATTCAATGAAACCTGCATTAATTAAAAAATGCTGCCAAAATACACACACAATATATATATATATATATATATATATATATATATATATATATATAAAGAGAACTGGTTGATTAAAACCAACTTCATGCATTTACTTTTCTAAAGAGTGCTCGATACAAAGTAGAGATTAATATTGTAATTTTGTTATTACAATGGTTTGTAAAAGCATTATATCACTACACAAAAGTTTGCTTCAGAACAATACTCTTCTTCTTCAGGTGATAGTTTAAAATAAATTGTGAAAATGATTTACTTAGAAAATATAAGATGAATTCATGGTTATCTAGAAACTGAAGAGGAAGTAGTTGGAGAATATCATTGTAGGCTTTTCAATATTCAACCAAAAATGAGAATTAGGTAACTAGGAAGTCAAAGATTTAGGTCGGGAAAGGAAGCAGAATGGCCTGGTGTCAACGCATGTCACTTTTTAATTTTGTCTGAACAAGATACACAGTGGGACTATACATTATTTAAATGGGTAGACTATAATTTTTAACACCAGGTTGGATTTTAGGGGGGTTTTTTTTGTTTTTTTATTATTATTATTATTATTAATATTATTATTAATAATTAGATTTTATACTATCTCATGAGTAAAGGGACTGAAATGTTCAGGTTAGAATTAAGATCAAATAATTATGGTATATTAAGGTATATTATAGTTAAAACCAAATAAGTATTTATGTGGGTCATTTATTTTAGTAAAATAATTTTTAAGTTATATTGGTGCATAAGTTATAAATGAAACATTGTAATTAATTAAATCTTAAAGAAAAATATTTTCGATGTTTACATAAAACAGTTAATTTATCGATCAAATGAAAGAGTGCCTGGATTCCAAATTGTTAGCTAAAATTCCCCGAAATTCTGCGTCTGAGTTAATGTTTCGGACGAGCTCATGTACGGTTCGCCTCTAAATGGAAAGTGGCTCTGACTGTCACCAATCAGAAGCATTTGCAAGGTTTCGTACCGGGCCTAAACGGAATTTTCCAGTGTCTGAAAGCGCTTATCGAGGGTGGACCAGAAACTGATCATCTCTGGTCGGGTCGGCGCGGTGAGGGGGGTATGATGTTGAAAGATCCGAAACCTCCTAGTGATCCTCGCGATGACATCACTGACGACACCCTCTAGCGCCCCCATAAGGTGCGTATGTTTGAAATTCATCTCTACGATTCAATAGTTCTTCATTTTTAGGGAAACTTAAAATCGGTAGCTTTTTATTCATGCACAGAGGGCAGATGTCATAGAACGATTTACAAATTTTTGTATTCTCCAGAATTTTCCATTTTGCTTTGGGGGTTTTGTTTGTATCTTTTAACTTCCAAAAATACGCAGAAAGGGATGTTTGGTTTTGGTACGTGTTGTTTTTGAAGGAAGTTAAGTGCAAATACCAACGCCGTTTAAATGTGTTCTTAGTAGATCGAATGTAAAATTTTAAATAGTTGGGTTTCACCTGAAGAAGAACAATATTGTTATGAAACATGAAAATGTTTGTGTAGTGATATAATGCTTTTATTGCAATAACAAAATTACAATATATATATATATATATATATATATATATAGGCAGCAACCTTTTTTTGTAAACATATTGTTAACTATGACAGACAAGGAAAATTTAATTAATTCTTTATTTAGTTTTTTCCAACGTTCTTATATTTTTCCATTTAGTGGAGTACAAAACTTCTACAAATTGTCAATTGTTGCAAACATTTATGGACACTTCTTTAGCCATTTTCAAGGATTTCTTTTTTAGGTGTTGTTAATTTCTCTTCATGTTTTAACTGTTTGAGATGTATTTTATTTTTCCATTATTTTGAAAACTAGTAGGAAAGTTTATTCCAGAGCATCGCATGTTGAGCACAGCTAGAAATCAAATGAGCCTCTTTCTATTTTTTAAAGGACTTTTAACACTCCACTGCCACTGGTAAATAATGTAGGGTTGATAGAGAGAGAAACTGAAAATATATATACACACAAGTATCTATCTATATACACAAGTATATATATATATACTAAGTATATATATATATATCTGTGTGTGTGTATATAGATATACAAATATATATTTTTTATACATGCACGTGTGTATGTTTGTATATACTGAGGTACATGTCTGTACATATATATATATATATATATATATATATATACACCTGTTTGTTGTGCATATATATTTATATATGTTTGTGTGTGTGTGTGTGTATATATATGTGTATATCTATAAGTATCTTCGAAGAATTTCGCCTGGAACTCAAACGGCTGAAGCGGCGACTTTGAATGGGTGATAACCACGAACTTGACGAGGGTATCAAGGGTTGGACATTTGATTTTTGTCAGCGCATACTTCTTTCAAAAGAATTAGGTGAGATCACATAAAGAAAAAAAACGCCCTTGACATTCCCCGGACACACAGTGTCACAGCCTGCACACTGTGTTACAAGATATGCAAAACCCCGGACTGAAAAGGCACATGATGGTGCACAGGAAACAGATACAGTGGTGTGATTTCATCAAGGTTGTGGCAAGCACATTGTTCGCCTGTCACTTGTGTGACAGCCGGCCTGGCAAAGTCACCCTCAGGTTCATGTACGAAAGAGATACGAAATGAGGAAAGATCTGATTAGACGGCCATAATCTGTGAAGATGCGGCAGATCATCATTATCATATATATGTATGTGTGTACATATATGTGTGCATATATATGTCTATGTGTGTATGTCTATATGTGTGTACGTATATATATATATATATATATATATATATATATATATATATATATATGTCTATGCGTGTATATATATATATGTTAATGCGTGTATATGTTTATGTTTATATGTTGGGTTGGTAGAGAAGTTCTATATAGACGGCCACTCGCGCATTGCGTAAAGTGATTTATATAGAATTTTAGTTTGGCTTTTTGTGTTCTTTTTTTTTTTTTTTTTACCAGAATTTTTATTATGGATTCTTGTAAATTATGGGTAGATGTATTTTTTTTTTTTTTTTTGTAGCACATTCATATGATACGTGACACATGAGGCATCTGCTCAAGGATATGGAAGTATAAGTATACATGTATAAATTATATACGAGGAAAAATGAGCGCATGAAAAGTAATATACTTAAGATTATATTAAACCTGGAAAAGACCAGGACAAGTTATTAAACCTGGAAAAGTAAAGGACAAGATATTCAAGTGAAGTAAAATATAAAAAGTTTCTTACTTAAAATATTGCATTCAAATTTTTTTTTTTTTTTTTTTAGCTGCAATCTTTGAAGTAAGAATTTTTTTATTTTTTACTTCACTTGAATATCTTGTCCTTTACTTTTCCAGGTTTAATAACTTGTCCTTTACTTTTCCAGGTTCAATATAATGTTAAGAATATTACTTTCCATGCGTGCATTTTTCCATGTAATCCATGCTTTTTCCAGGCATTGCTATTAATTTAATATAAATTTATAATTCAAAGATTTTAAGAAAAAAATTATATGCAATTGATTAAAAAAATAATAATTATTTATAATTAATTCTGATAATCAATTCTGATAAAATGATAAGTGATAAGCAAAGTTTGATTGGCAAAAATGCTAAACGATATCAACAGAACTTAAATGTTGATAACTGCATGCAAAACTATTAGACACAAAAAAGTTTAAAGAATAAGATTTATTATTAGAAGCGTTAGTCATTTACTTATTTATGTATTTATGTAGTTAGTCTCCCTTATCGGACTTCACATATTTTGGTGGTACTTTTTTTCTATTGAACCAAAAATCAAAAATTGTTTACAAAATGTTGGTAAGACGGTGTCCTATCGAACTCTGTAAACTGTTTGAAATTTGGTTGAGAACTGAATTAGTGGTGACACTTGAAAGCTGCCTAGATTAACACAATATCGGACTTAAGGATATATTCAACCGCAGTAGTGGTTGAACTATATATATATATATATATATATATATATATATATATATATATATATATATCTGTGTGTGTACGTATGTATATATATATATATATATATATATATGTACACACATACACAAGTATATATGTATATCTATACACACGTGTATCTATATATACATAAGTATATATATATACACACATGTCTGTGTGTATATATGTGTGTATATATATATATGTTTATATGTATGTGTATATATGTCTATATGTTTGTGTGTTTATATGTCTATATATATTCTATATATATATATATATATGTGTGTGTATATATATGTTTTATTATTTATCTGTATATATATACGTGCGTCTGTGAATATATATATATGTCTGTATATATATATATATATATATATATATATATATATATGTCTATATATATATATATTTATATATATTTATGTGTGCACATATGTCTGCTCATGTATATATGCGTGTGCTTGTGTATGTATCTATATATTTGTGTGCATATATATGCATATATATATATGTCTGTATATATATACATACACACAGACATATATACATATATAAATGTATGTGTTTATATATATATGTGATTATTTATGTTTCTGTGTGTATATATATTTAAAAATATATGCCTATATGTGTGTGTGTGTGTGTGTGTGTGTGTGTGTGTGTGTGTGTGTGTGTGTGTGTGTGTGTGTGTGTGTTGTTATGTCGGGAGAAATTGTCGATACCGACTCCAGGCAACAAACATAACCGTTGAATGAATTGTGCTGCTGGGATCGTGTGACCATAAAATATGTAGTAAAGCAGTCGATAAAAGTTGCAAGTATTCTGTGTTGTACATCATTCCTGTGTTGTGCGTCGTTGAAGAGATTGTTTCTGAGTGAATTACTTTAGAGAATTATTCCGATGGCATTATTGCGTATTATTCGAAGGATTAATGTAATTCGTTGTCTTTACGTGAATATACCGAAATATTAAAACTCGCTAATAGCAAGTTACTAAAAGTGCCCTTCAAAATAACGTTACAAAAACTGTTATAAAAGTTGCGACGAAGATCTCGTTCTGAACTTTCACGAGGACTAAAGAAAAAAAAATGACGTATCCTAAACGTAGCAATTGAAATATTCAGCGAAATACAAGGACAATGGACGAACTGAAATCAATTATGCTTCAAATATTGTTACTGCAAAAGTAACAGCAAGAACTAAAGTTACAACAAAAAGAACGACATGAATTGCAATTTCAGTTACAAAGCAGCAAATGTTTTTTGAATTGTTTTAGAAAACGGCGGAGGAAAATCGTCCAGACACTATTGCGAATTCCATTAGTAAGTTTGTATACAAACCGGACGAAGGAATAAACATATTTTCGAACGTATTACGAAGGGATCTCCAAAAAGGATAGTTCGCATTAGAAAAGAAAGTCCGACTATTATTGACAAAATTGTTCCCTGCTGAACATGAAAAATACATAAATTTTATTTTGCCGAAACAACAAGACGAGATAAATTTTAAGGGAACTGTAGGGATATTATCCAAAAATTTCGGAGATAAAACCTCATTCCGCACGGTTGAATTGTCTAAACCTAGTAACTTCAAATTAGGACGCGGAAATAAGATCCATGATTCTGACTAAACTAGAAATGGATTCGAAATTAACTCTCCAAAATGTTGCTGAAGAGTGTCAGCGTCTGGTGACTTTAAAACTTGATACTGCAAGAATCGAGGAGAGAGATGTTTCAAAAATACATAGCATCCAGCTGTTTAAGGTAAAAAAAAAAAATAGACATTTTTCAACTCCTAGCAAAACAGTAACAAAATACCTAATACCTGCCACGATTGTCGTGGTAAGCATTTTAAAAGTGATTGTTTCTTAAAAAACAAAAAATGCGACCAATGTAAATCCAAAAAATGAATGAGACAGAAAGTATGTCAACAAAGTAAATACATTTGGTAAAGTCGACAATATCTCCAAAGAGAACAATTTGTTTTTGTCACGATTAACAATATAAAAATAAATTTACATTTGCACACCGGGTCTGATATTACAAAAATTAATGAAAAGATTTGGAGAAAACTGGATAAACCTAATTTATTGACTTTGAGAAAAGTTGCTCGCGCTGTTTCAAGGAAGAAGTTGAATTTTTTTAAGTGAGTTCTTGGTATTCGTGTTAAAAAATACAACAAATTTATTGGGAGTGGATGGCATTGCCTTACTTAAATCTTTGGGATCTACTAATCAATTCGTTCTGCAACCAAATAAATACTGTCACCACAAATACTATTACAGCAACGGAAAAATTCAAAACTGAATTAAAAATAAGCTTCCAGAAGTTTATTCAGAAGAACTTGGCACGTGCACAAAAGCAAAGGCGAATTTTAAAGCTAAAGAAAATGCAACACCAATATTCAAACCGAAAAGTAGCGTCCCTTTTGCTGCTTTAGATCCCATAAAGGGGTCATCTTCAAAGTATATTACTCTGAATGGGCATCGCCGATTGTTTACGTGAAGAAAAAGAATAATAAAATTTGCGTATGTGCTGATATCTCAATGAGGCATAATGAAAGTTTACAAAATTATTACTAAATCCGTAAGAAATTTTTGCCAAACTAAAATGGAGGAAAATTGTTTCACTTTAGTTGGACTTGTCGAACGCCTACCTACAAATTCTGGTAGAAGAAGAGTGTTCGAAATTACTATCAACACTCATAAAGGTCAACCAACTTCTTTTCAGGATAAAGGTAGCTCCGAGCATTTTTAACTAATTATGGATACAATGCTTCTTAGGTGAGATTGCGCGCAAGCATATCTGGATGACGTACTGATTAAAAGTGAAACCAGACACCAACATACGAAAGACGTCAAAATGGTATTCGAAAGGCTCAAAGAAAATGGGTTCAAAATTAGTTAAACAAAAGGTGAGCTATTTATGTCTAGAATAAAAATCAGGGACAAATTATTGACGAAAAAGAGTCGACGACCAAATTCTGCCAGATCAAGCGCAATTGACATGCTCGCCCAGACCAATTTAGCGAAATTGAAAGCATTTTTAGGCTTTGCAAACTACTTCCATGTGTATATATCAAATGTGCATGAGTTAACAGCACATTTAAATGCCTTATTAAAAAAAGACGTTAACTGGATTTGGACAGAGAAAAGTGCGTTTGAAATGATCCAAAAAGTACTAACATCTGACTTATCACTAACGCGTTAGTGTCTATATATGCTTAAAATAAATTAAAACTATAAAATAGAACGTTTACTATCGAAGAAATTAAGTCATGCTGATGGACGCTGAATTTCGAAATTCGGCGAACCATTTGAAAATCCACCGATTGCAACAATAAAGGCTGAAAATGAAATTAAAAATGTCTTACGTAATACCGTAAGTGAGTTGCCTATAACTCTAGAAGAAATAAGACTGAAGGTGCGGAACGACGACTTCATATTAAAACTGAAGAATAAAATTGCATGTAAAGTCAAAAACAGAAAGGTAAATAAAAGTAACACATTTTCAATATGTGATGGTGTACTGATGTACGCTCATAAAGGTGTAATTTCAACATCACTGCGAAGAGGCATGTTAAAAGAAATTCTACGTTGGTTATCTGGGAATTTCTAGGATGAAATCCCTAATGAGATGCTACATTTCAGTCAGTTAAGTGCCATACGTGATACACGCTTGGGCGATCATGTCTCGGAAGAGACATGACTGACTGGGCAGAATATTATCCCGCAGTAGGTTGCCATTACTTTCTGCGGTAGACTGGTTGCCAGCCAAGGCTATAGAACCGAATCTGTCCTCTTATTTAATCAATAACTGGATGGAAAAGACGGATTAATGCCTTTCCCAAGAATATTTGTGCGTGAGTGAATGCAAGGAATTCAACTGGAAATCGAACTCGGCACCCCGATTTCTCGTTCCGAGCCGATATCCACTTCGCCACAATGCTACACTTACTGGCCGAAAATGGATGAGGATATACAAAACGAAATATGGCCGAAAACAGACGCTCTGTGGTCCCAATTACATCTAGAATTCTCTGGACCGTTGGATAGAAGTGGTGGTCGATAGTTATACCAAGTGGCCCGAAATATTGAAATGCAAAAGACCAGCTACCACGACAGCAATAAATTTCTTGCATGAAATCTTTGCAAGGTTCGGAGTACCTGATTCCATTACGTAGGATAACGAAACACAGTTCAAATATAGGGAATTCAAGTTATTCTGCAAATTACAATTCAACATATTTCAACATCCCCGTATCATCCAACATGGAACGAACAAGCTGAACGCTTTGTTAACACGTTCAAAAGGCTTCTTAAAAATCGTAAAGAGAGCAGTTCAATGAGAAAATACTTTAGCAATTTCTGAGCGTTTAGAGAAATTGAGCGAAATCCTAACACTAAAACTGGAATGTCGCCGGCGAAATTGAAACAAAATTCTACCTGAACGGAAGGCGAAAACATCAAGAAATATCCCTGTGAATAATTAGTTTAATCCAGGAGAAAATATATTTTAAGATGCACCAAAGGGAAAAAGAATTTTCGAGGGATGGTTTGCAGGGACGAAAGTGGGAGTATAAACGTCACCTGAATAATTTAAGAAGTAGACACACTGATTTGGAAAATCCCAGGCAAGAAGTTCCCATGGAAGTATTATACAATACACTCGACATACTTACGCCACCAGGAATTTGCAGTATGGCAAAAGAAAAAGAACTACGACAGAATTTTTAAGTGTGGAACCAACACTAAAAAATATAAATTCCAGAGGATAGACTCCAGAAGGAGTCAGCTCAAAAGGGAAAGTGTTATGTAAGAAGAAAGTGTGTCGATACATGTGGTTGAACGCAGATTTCCAGGCAACGTAACCGTTGAATTAATTGCGCTACTGGAATCACGTGACCATAAATATTTAATATATAAAGCATTGAGACAGAAGTCTGAAGGTGTTCTGTGTAATGCATAAACTCGAACTTCGTCAGATTCTCTGCCTCCGATCGGAGAGGAACCCTGACGAGGCTCAGCCGAAGTACAGAGTCTTGTCTGGGGAAAGTTAGAATAGGTCCACGAATAGAATAGGTCCACTGTAAAAGGGCCGTAGGCCACATTCCGCCTCAGTAAGAAGGCAGATAAATACCGTTCTATGTTGCGCATCATTCTAATGTTGTGCGTCACTGATCGTATCTGAGTGAATTACTCAAGAGAATTATTCCCAAAGCATTATTGTGTATTATTTAAAGGATTCGTTTAGTTCGTTGACTTTACGCAAAGATACCGAAATATTATAGGATGTGCGTTGTGGTGCAGTGGATATCGGCTCGGAACGAGAAACCGTGGGAGCCGAGTTCGAATTCCAGTTGAATCCAAATACGCGCAAATACCCTTGGGAAAGGTATTAATCCGTCTCTTCCTTCCAGTTATGGGTTAAATAGCAGGACAGACTGAGTTCTATAGCCTTGGTCGGCAACCAGTCTACCGCAGAAAGCAATGGCAACCTACTGCGGGATAATCTTCTGCCCAGTCAGTCATGTCTCGAGACATGATCGCCCAAGCGTGTATCACGTATGGCACTTAACTGACTCAATAGCGAGTTAAAAAAGGTTATTTTAGAATAACATTACAAATACTAACGTTATAAAATACATACATGCCTGCATATATATATATATATATATATATATATATATACCTCCCATCCGATAAAGGTAAGGAATTCTACGTTATACCCCGAGATACATACAACCGGCTAGCACTCGAACACCTCGGCGGAAGCCACAGACATAACCCCAATCCAAATAGAACACCGCATTAACACTGCATGGAACGATATATGCAAGTTACGGAAAATCCCTAACAAGTACAGACTAAATTTTACCACCAAGAACAGTAACCTCCCAAAATTCTACCACCAAATCAAAACGCACAAAAATAACACGACACTACAGATTAGACCCATTGTCTCTAGCATAGAAGGACCCACAAACAAAATATCATGGCTACTATCACAAATCCTTAAACACGTACTCTCCACCTTCCCCGGACGCGTCAAAAGTTCTGATGAAGTCATACACAGACTACACAGAATCCATCAAGACAAGCAACAGCATAACCGATACGCATTTAGCCTCGATGTTGTTTCGCTATACACGTCAGTACCAGCTCACCCAGCGGTTGATTTAATAACAGAATGCATCACCACTTCAAGCCTACACTGCTACAACCTCACCCCAACAGACATTCACTTACTCCTGAGGACTATAGTAGACAACACCTACATTACGTTCCAAGGACGCACCTACAAACAGACCACCGGCCTTCCGATGGGGTCCAGCCTATCGGGACTGCTTGCCGTCGCATGAACCAACTGGAACGTCGCGCACGCAGCACCTGCCATTCATACACCTTATTCACGAGATACATTGAGGATATACTCATCCTCACCTCTTCACGTGATGAGGCGAACAGAATGGCAGCAACGTTCAACAGTATGGACGGCAAAATAAAATTCACAATTGAACACCACGATGGCAGTGGATGCCTATCACTGCTGGACTTCAGACTAAAAGTATCGAAAAGAGGTGACATTCACACCGATTTCTACAAAAAGCCTGCCAGCAGGGATATGTTTGTCCACTATCAATCAGTCCTCCCTCTCGGCGTTAAGACTGGTTACATTAAAAACGAGCTCACACGTATCCGAAATAAGTGCAGCAAAGAAGAAGATGGTAAATACTGAAGACAAACGGTTACCCGCAGCCCTTTGTGGGTCGCCTGGAACGGAAAGGTAGTAAAGGCCCAAGGCGTCACACCCTATCCAACACCTGCTTCCTGAGGCTACCACACTTCAATGAAAATATAACAGCAAAAATACGTAGAGCTATCCGCAGAGAGGGATTGGATATACAGCTGGCCAACTACGGACCCACTCTCCGCAGACACCTCAACTCCAACCACAAAACAAGCAACAACACTACATGCACACTGGCCAATTGCTCTATTGCGAGCACCGGTATATGCCACCAGCTATATGTCGTGTACCGCATACAATGCGCCAAATGCGAGGAATTCTATGTTGGCAGCACCACCAGACCGTTGCACATTAGAATAGTAGAACATATGCACACACAAGCGTCGTACTTCCATAAACATTTTAAAAAATGCAAAAATGCTAACGAAAACATAATCATCAACATCGAGGCTAGGGAGCGGAACCTAGGGAACCTGCGCATAAAAGAATCCCTAATAATAGCTAAACTACACCCACAGATCAATAATCGACAAGAGCTTAATCTAGACTACATAACAGAATAGGCAACGCTAACACACACATGACACACAATGACCGCAACAATAAAGTGCATACACACGGGCACGATATCACAGTTTAACGCACACATAGAAACATACGTACAATAAACATGCGTACACAGCTCATGCCGGAACGCGTGCGCTCATGTGTGTGTGTGTGTGTGTGTATATATATATATATATATATATATATATATATATATATATGAGTATGTATATGCATACATATATGTATGTGCGTGTGTGTGTGTGTGTGTATGTGTATATGTGGACACTAAACACATGCACGCATTTGGGTACCTCCAATACTTCGGCATAGAAACTTAATGCCTACGCTGAATATTAAAAATTAAAAAAAAAACATTCATAAAGCACGCACCACCAAAGCAGGAAGATAAAACAACAGTAATGAAATAGATCCTCTTCAACCCGGTCAAAAGTCAAAACAACGGTCAGGTCACACTTAGATAAACCACACACATAAGCAGATTGATATCATCAGACCAAAACGGCCCCAACTATAAATCACACACACACACACACACACACACACACACACACACACACACACACACACACATACATAAAAACAATAAAAAGAAAAAATGCTATTGGCTGCAGCAGACAGCCAAGCAGGAATGACCATTCTTTGAAAGACCGGGAACATGCTCGGACAGACAAACACACGCATTTCTGCCATTCTGAAGATGAGATTTTGATCTTGAAATATTAATGTTTAATAAATAGGTAATACCCAAAAACTTCTTTACCTTCCTTTATTTTACTCAACGCATTGTGACAGCCTTCAAGACATAACCATATATATATATATATGTGTGTGTGTGTGTGTGTGTGTGTGTGTGTGTGTGTGTGTGCATATATGTATATATACACTCCTGATCAAAATTTTAAGATCACTTAAAAATCTTTAAAAAAATATTTTTTTACGGATAGATTTTAAATTCCTCCCACTTAACGTTACCAATACTACAATCTAAAAGGTTATGGGGGGAAAAAAAGCTATATTCCAAAAACATTTTATTTAGAAATTTACATTTTTATAAAATGAGGCGATTTGCACATGATCAAAATTATAAGACCAGAGACAAAAATTCTACGAATTGTACAAAACATGTATGAAAAGTGTATGAAAACATTCAACAACCAAATTTAATAATGATTTCTACCTCCGCTGCTTTTGATGACTTCAAAAATTCTGTCGGGCATGATAGAAATAAGCGTTTCCATTAAGGTGCGGGGGATGTTGCTCCAGCTTCTAAAGATGGCTTCACGAAGTTAATTTTTTGTTGAATATTGTTTGCCATTTCGATAAACATTTCTTGTCATCCATCCTCAAACATTTTCAATTGGGTTCAAGTCTGGTGAGCATGCAGGATGTCCCAAGAGATGGACCCAATTTTCTTGTAGAAAGGTCAAGGTCAGTCTTGCAGCATAGATTTCAGCATTATTCTGCTGGAATAACCATCCATCCACACACAAACGATGGCCCTCCATCATCAATGATGCTTTTTGTAGCATGCTAACATAACCAGCCGCTGTTTGACAACCCTACACCACCTGGAGCTCCATCGTCCCTCTGTAAGAAAAAGCACCCCATACCATTAGGGACCCTCCACCACTATGACGTGTTGAGAAAATTTCAGGAGGCATGTTTTTGTTATGCCAATATTGTTGGAAACCATCAGGACCATCTAGATTGAATTTTTTCTCATCAGAAAACAGGACTTTCTTCCACTTCTCAACGTCCCATGTTTGGTATTCACAACCAAACTTTAAGTAGTCCACCTTGTAACGTGGAAGCAGCCGAGGAATTTGTTTACGCTTTTTATTTACCATGCCTTTTTGTTGTAAGTGTCGTCTGATGGTTACGGGAGTACAATCAGCATCTGTGACTGCCTTAATTTGACTAGAAGAAAGTCCTCCCTCTTTCATAACAACCTGTCTTATTCTCTTACTCAATGCAGGAGAAATTTTTTGGGACCTACCAGAGGATTTTGCTTTTCCATAATTCTCACTGTTCTTTAGAAAGTTGCAAATCACAGTTTTACTGCGATTTACCTTAGCTGCGACCGCCCGCTGTGACAAACATTGCTTATGGAATTCTAGAATTCGAGAACGCTCAACTTTGGTAAGTTTGCTTGCTTTAGGCATGGTAACACCTTATACAGTGATTACTAATCTCTAACTGAACTAAAAACATTGGAATTACCATAGCTCTAACAATTTATACCCCTGGTCTTATAATTTTTATCATGCGTAAATCGCCCATTTTTATAAAAATGTAAATTTCTAAATAAAATGTTTGGAATGTAGCTTTTTGTTTCCATAACCTTTTAGATTGTAGTATTGGTAACCTTAAGTGGGAGGAGTTTAAAAAAAAAAATTCTTTTTAAAGATTTTTAAGTGGTCTTAAATTTTTGATCAGGAGTGTATGTGTCTATATATATGATTATATATAGAAATATGTCTATATCTATATGTATGTCTCTATGTCTATATATATATATATATATATATATATATGTATGTGTGTGTGTGTGTGTGTGTGTGTGTGTGTGTGTGTGTTTCTGAAATGAGGTAGTATTTACACTATTTACATTATTCAGATTATTGTCCTCATCTTTGCTACCATGTTTACTAAGTTTCGGCCGCTGTACGCTCCGGTCTTCTACAAGTGCTAGGAATTTCGAACCGAACCCTTTATTACGATCACTGAGGTATATCCTTCTCATTCTATGTGCGAATCCACTTCTAGTAGCCATGAGTTATGTAGCTATTATATATATATATATATATATATATATATATATATATATACATATATATATATGTCCCTCTCGTTTCTCTCTCTATATATATTTATGTACATATATATATGTCAATATATATATATATATGTTCTCTCTCTCTCTCTCTCTCTCTATATATATATATATATGTCTATATGTTTGTGTATATATGTCTATATATATGAATATATATATATATATATATGTCCCTATCACTATCTCTCTCTCTCTTTATATATATATATATATATATATATATATTTGTTTGTATATATATGTCTATATATATATATATATATATATATATATATTTTCTAGACATATTCTATTAAATATAAGAGACAATGAATGTCTATTATGTTTAATCATGAGCCGTTCTAAACGTCGTATTTTTGCTTTAATTTCAGTTGAAAATAAAGACAAAAATTCTCCAACATTTGGATAATTATTTATTGGTTTTCTTCTAAGCTTATATATATATATGTATGTATGTCTATATATACATCTCAAAATATATGTATATGTCTCTCTCTCTCTCTTTCTCTCTCTCTCTATATATATAAGAATAGATCAAACTAAGAGCTAACAGACCTACCTAGGTTTCATCTAACGGCTCATCAGGGCAAGTCGGCTGATAAGGTAGAAACAAAGCGGTAAATTATAGATACTCAATAATCACATGACTAAAACATAGAAGACACCAGATTTATTCTTATTTGCTGCTCTACTATTGTATTGAGCGCTTTAGTGCTAGGGTTCCCGTCTTGGGGTTTTTTTTCTTTTCTACGAGTATTTTGACGTATGTTCAAGTACTTCGTTGGTTTCTTTTTTTATTTTCCTTTTTTCCCCCCTCTGTGTTTATTCTCCGTGGGTTTTTCGAGACGGACTGAAATATATTATAACAATTATTAATAGTATCATTATTATTGTTATTATATATATATATATATATATATATATATATATATATATATATATATATTATCATTATTAACCAGTTATTGGCTAGAATTCAGTAAGACCTGTATACAATTGTATTAAAAAGTAATCAATACTTGTATAATGTAGAGGTTTTAAATATATTAATTTAGAAGTCAGTTGCTTACGCAACCTTAGTTTCAACCTTTCGTTAGCTATAATCACAGGTCTACATTCAATCTAGACAACCTTAAAAATTGTACCCAACCGGCTAACCACGTGTATAAATAAATTGAAAACCAATGTAAAAGACCCTGATATGACAAGAATCATATAATAAAAAGCCAGGCCATACAACGGCGGTGATGTCTGCAGATTGTGCCCAGAAAAAATGTTTCCCAGATCGAAAAAGGTGTGAAATGAAGGATCTGAAGTAATGTCCGGATGTAAACACATCAGAAAATATATTTTAAGATCATACAAAGCCGGATAAAAATGTTTACAATTCTTGAAAAACTCGTCCCATATTTTCAAATTTCATTTTTTTTTAAACTTCCAGTCATGCATTCTGAATATCCCTGTCGTGCATTTGTAAAAAAAACAAAAAAGAACGTTGAAAAATCAGTTGATATAAAACACCTGAAGATATTTGTATATATACAAATATATATGCCACTACATATATATACCTGTACATATATATATAGCTATCTGCAGACAGATCTGTTTCGCTGTATCACAGCTCATCAGTACGACTTAGACTCCGGTCACCTCCCGACCCAGGATTGAAACCCGACCGAATCGGCATCAGTCGGCGATTCTACCCCTAGGCTACGAGCGTCCAGTAGAAGAAGGCAGGCTTTTTAGCGCATATAAACAGGCCCAATTTTTGTATTGAGCAGAATTTTAAAGTAAATATCTACGGAATATATTTTCATTAGTAACCATTATTCATATTATTATGATTATTAACAAACAAACAGACATACATACATACATACATACATATATAAACAAACATATATACAAATATACAAGCACACGTACACACACATATATAGATAAAGAAACATATATTAAAATGTATATACAAACATATATATACACACACACACACGCATATATATATGCGTGTGTGTGTGTGTGTGTGTGTGTGTGTGTGTGTGTGTGTGAATAACGATCGGTACCCAAAGAAACAACAAATTGCTCTAAAAAGAAAAGATGTCATACTTATCCCAAACCCAAGGAACCTTTCGGCCAACACTTTTCAAGGGCTTCGTTGGCAAAATTATGAATAGGGCTAGAACGAAGACAATATCAAAAGGGGAAATTACTCACAGTACTGGGAGAAAGTGGAATTCGTTTAAAAATAAACTTTAATGAAAAACATTAAAATGTGAGGGGTTTGTAAATTTAATTCCACAGAAGTGATTTAAAAAAGAAAAAGGTTACACTCACAGACTCTCCAGTAACTGCAAGGAGCGAAAGAAATGCTATTTCTGTCTGCACAGGCTAGGTTGCTGGATTTTCGTTCTAGCCCTATTCATAATTTTGCCAACGAAGACCTTGAAAAGTGTTGGCCGAAAGGTTCCTCGGGTTTGGGATAAGTATGACGTCTCTTCTTTTTTAGAGCAATTTGTGGTTTCTGTGGGTACCGGTCGTTATTCACACAGACACACACACACACACACACACACACACACACACACACTTATATATATATATATATATATATATATATATATATATATATATGCGTGTGTGTGTGTGTATATATATGTTTGTATATACATTTTAATATATGTTTCTTTATCTATATATGTGTGTGTACGTGTGCTTGTATATTTGTATATATGTTTGTTTATATATATATATATATATGTATGTATGTATGTATGTATGTCTGTTTGTTTGTTAATAATCATAATAATATGAATAATGGTTACTAATGAAAATATATTCCGTAGATATTTACTTTAAAATTCTGCTCAATACAAAAATTGAGCATAAATATATAATAATAATAATAATAATAATAATAATAATTGCATCCTGCAACTTGATTGCTATAAAGTTTCGGCGTTAAAACACCATCATCAGGCAATATA